>APFE030389428.1:53418-70032 GCA_000404065.3 Pinus taeda
GAGAGGGGCATGTTAGGTTCCTATAATACTAGTGATTACCCCATTACTATTGTATTTGTATCCCTTATTAATATTGTTGTGCCCCTATTGTCCCCATATTGTTATTATTGTGCCCCATAGAATGCCCTTATTGTTATTTTTGTGGCTTTATATTATTATTGTTAGGTCGGCTAGATTATATTGTGACTGCTTAGACTCCTATATATAGAAAGGAGGTTTTGTCATTTGAATCATCAAAGGATCATTTATTTGTGTAATGTAATGGAGGTTGCCCCCTCAAAGAGGCTGAATTCTAAGGAGTGGATCTATCTTTTCTATCTTTTTGTGAGCTGGTTTCATAACATCTTGTTTCATAACATAATCATAACTACCTCATGAAGGAAAGCTATAAAAACCCTTATAGAGACACTAAACTCACTCAAGTAGTGGGGTCAGAGAAGCTAGAAGTAAGGAGACAACCATGTGCTAAGAAAACAATTAATAGTTGAAGAGGGATAAATCTAGATCCTTATAGAACATTTTCCACACCATAATAACAATTTCCTTGAAAGGTTGAGACTAATGGAGGTTCCCAAGAAACACCAAAAGGGATATCACCTCAACCCCCATCTTCAACCCAAACCCCTAGAGGGCACATGACATCCCAAAAAGGAAAATAAGATGCTTAATTAAAAAATTCCCAAGGAACCCAAATATAGCTATAGAACCCCATACTTCCTCACAAAGCCATAGAACAATGTTTATTCCAATTACAAAATTGAACTTGGATTTAAATCGAAAAAATAGTTGCCAAGACCTATGATATCCATTAAATGGAATAATCATACCTTGAATTGGAGATTTTCTAATAGATTGACCTGATAAATCCCACACATAGTCATGCAACTAATGAATCCCTAAAACTACAAAGAGTTCCTCTCCTCACTACATAAAATGATGTTGGCCCATTGTCATTTCCGAAATTTCCACCATTATGGAGCTCATTTTTTGCAAGTCCAATTTGAGCCATAGGTTGGTGGTAGGTTATAGCCCCTTTGCCTGTCATTGCAACCCAATCACCCCTGATCATAAAATGAATGTCACATTAACCCAACTCTCCTTCCTATAAGTAGTAAACATCTTCACTTTGCTCACATAGATATGTCTTCTTATAGCCGTGAAATGAATGTGCATGAATAACATGTGGAGGGGGAGCATGCCCTTAGAGCAAGGTACACTTTCAGCTACTTGAAATGGCCTCTTCTAATAGATCACCAATTGTAATTTTGAAGAATGGGGTTAGGTATATCCACCCCACCTAGGACAATAGGGACAAACAAAAGTTTCATGGTATATGAGAAAATGATAAATGCTCATTAACTAATAATTATCCCCTCAATAACTTAGCTACCTAGTTTGGCATTGTGTTGGCCTTGACATTATTAGTCCTTAAGACATGATAATATTGAAGCTTAGAGAATTGAGAATGAGTATTTCTTATCCTTCAAAGGATAGCATTGAGAAGGGGATCCTTAGAATAGGATTTGTTTCAAAGATAGTTGATTATAAGTTTAGAGTCCCCTATAATTAAAATATTTTTAATGTTGCTTGCGTAGGCTAAAAAGAGACCTTGAAATAATTCATAGACTTTTGCTTATTTGTTAGAACTCATCCCCAAACTCCAAGTAAAATTTCTTTTGATTTGTCCTCTGAAATTAAGATAACCCCTTAACGCTTGCCACCCCTATAATATATCTATATATTATAATGACGTGTGCACACATATTATTATTAATTTTATTATATTACATAATGCACTAATATTTATATATATATATATATATATATATATATATTAATTATAAGTATAAAATAATAATAATATTTAATAAATTATATATTTAGGTTTAACTATATAATATATATATAACACTAATATATAAGGTTATCCTAATATTACATTAATTAAGTACTATAATAATATATGCTAGTATTAATGGTGATCATTAAATTGGCTACCCTGAAAAAATAAGGAAAATGTCAAAAAAAAAATAGAAAATCAAAATTAAAAAGCAATAAAACTAAACTAGATAAACCTACGAAAAAAATTATAATTAATAGAAAAGGTTTTTTAAATGGTTTTCTCCTTACCGTTAATGATTTTTTACATCATTATTAATATGTGTGTACATATATTACTTCTTTCTAGTTGCACAATTAAGGAATTGCACAATTAAGGAATAATATGAATAGATTTAATCATTAAAATGACATCAATACTTATTTACAATTGAGAGCTATTTATATAAACTTATTTTTCATATGATCTAATTATTTTTTGTTTTAATTATCTTTTAACAAAATGTGCTTAGTCATATTAAATTTAATTATTTTTTTTAATTTCTTAACAATGATTAATCTACCATAAACCTTTATTTTTATTCTTTTCAATGACACAGTTATCAATTGTATTAGAAAATAAAGTTGGAGACTGGGCCAAAACCCTTACATTTTGCATCTTCCATCTGAGTACTGCTACATATTACTACCCTGAAAAAGAATCTTTTGGGCCTAGAACAAAATTTACACAAAATTATATGATATAAACTACTGTAAAACTGACAAAAAATTCCCAAAAACATTTGATATTTACATAGAATATTAAAAGTTAAAAGTTAAAAAAACATGCCCATAGTTGCAAAGCCTAGGTCTTGATGCGCTCCTATTTCTTCAGTCGGTATGATTCTTTTCTGAGGATGATCCTCACTAGCTCCAGCTGCAACCTCCATTGAATTTTCTCTCACGCTGAACAAACTATCAATTTCTACCAAACTTACATTGATTATGGTCATATCAGTGCATAATTTTGACTACAATTTGTCCATATTGCTCTGGAGGAGTTCCAGTTTGGTGGCCATCAGCAATTGAAACACCAACCTCTCCTCCTTTGTGACACCCCTGTTTCACTGAGCCTACATAACACCTTCAATTGATTCTAATAACTTCTCCAAGAGACTTTTTAACCTAACCAACTCTCCATCATAGGATATTTCCTAAGAAATCTCAATATTAAGGCACCTCATAGTTTCGCAATGAACGCCAAGAAAAAATTCTCCTAACAATGAAGAATAACATAGTGACAAATGACAATTTTGAAGAGGCTCGCCATCTTCCCATATAAATATAACTCAACCATGATTTCACCCACCTAAGGCATTAAATTCCAAACATTCCACTTGCAAGCTTCGAGTACTAAACATTCCTTGGGCTGCCAACTTACAAATACAATGAGGGCATAAAAATGGATTCATTTGATGAGAAATTAAATGCCTAAGTTTGTCCACATCGCCAATCTTCTAAAGGAGAGCCTTTAAATTTTGTGAATCAAGGTTCACATGCCACTTGTAATAAATGAAGGCATTTTTTGTATGATAGATAAAGAATGTGTGAGCTCCTTGAGTCCTTCCCCTGTCACATCCAGGCCACAAATTTAATATCAACCATCTTTCCATGTCTACTCTTATTGATATAACAATTATCCACCTATTATGTGATATGAAACCTATGCCCTTTGTCATGGGGACCAATGTCGTTATGATGAGACATGATTTAGCCTTAATGTCGCTAGTGTTCAATAATATGTTTTGGAATATCATTGTAAATGAGGGATGCTTAAAATTATGTCATTTATTTCTAGGTCCCCTTGGGTTATGGAAGCCACTTTTTTTCCCTTTGATTTGCATTGGTGTCCATTTGCCTCAATACTATGAAAAGACTCAATGTAATTGAATTGTTGTTATATCAACATTATTCTTCGAAGAACTAAGGGGAGATCTGGATTCAAATTTTCATGAGCTTTTCTGTCTTGTTGAATTACTATCAAGGAGTCCCCAAACACTAAGATTTTGGAAAATTTTCTTTTGATTTCCAATTACAATCCTTTCCACAAACTTATTCTTCATGTTTATTTGAGGTGATCCCTAGGACCCAAGTATATTGGATCTCTATCTACCCATCAAGGTGAAAAATTTCCCCTCCAACTCCTACCACTCCCTACCATGAACCTTTATCTTAATAACTACATGGATATATATTAATTATTAAAAATAGAGGTTTTTTCTTTTTTTCTTTTTTTTTTAATGAAACTTCATATTAATAAGTTTAAAGGTTATAGAAATCCAAAATGGTCAGTATCTGATCTACCCAATGGGAAACTAGACAATAGATTGAGTAGATAAAAATTTAGGTTGAAAAAATTGTTTCTAACTAAGTCGTGTGAGAGACTGAAAGTTAAATCTTGAGGCTTCATGAGAGAAAGTTGTGTCATCAAACGACCATAATCCTAATGAACCTAATGGCTTTCACTAATAACATTCCCCAACATGTGACCAAAGTGGTGGTGCTGGCGATAAGAGGAGCCTGGTAGGAGTGAACTAATCCAAAGAACATGGCCACAAGGATTTGCTCAAAATGCTGGACTTCATGTTTGACTTGATCCACCACCAGGTTCTAGTGAGTATGACTATCATCTAGGATTGCAATTGGAGGATCAACAACATGAATAGAGTGTGGATAACCACTCGCCCTGTGAGTGAGATAGGTAGACAAGTTCACACTCATGATCCACCACCAGGTTCTAGAAAGTACGATTAGCAGGTAAGATTTGAACTAGAGGATCAACATCCCAGAAAGAGTGCAGACCCCCCCCCCCCCCCCCCCATGATGTTAGTAGAGAGGGTGGAGGGGGGGGGGGTGGTTGTCCACACTTGCAAATCCACCACAAGGTTCCATGTTAGAGATTGGTGTCGCATTGATCATGCTTTGGTTCTATAATGGAGATTGGTGCTACATTAACCATGCTTGGTTCTATGTCGGAGCTTGGTTCCACGTTGGTCATGCTTGGTTCCACATCAAATCTTGGTGTCACATTGATCATGCTTGGTTTTAGGAATGTGTTTGGCTCCACACTAAGTAATTACAAATTTCATTGAGTCATTCTGAGGTATGGGGAGTCGTATTGGAGCACCCACCAAGGTTTGTAGTGGCTTGTACTTAACATTGCAAATGGATAGGTTCTAGGATGGGTTTTTCCCATCTCATATATAGAAGGGAATCTATGAGGATTTTACCATAATTGGAGAGTATATCTTCCAATTTGTTTCCTTCTCTACGAATGTGGAGAGGAGAGAATTCAGGACTTGAGTCAAGAGTCTTGCTAAATGAGTGATTATGGCTTCTAATCCCCAACTCTTAGTGACTTTTCTTGGGTTTGATCCATATTGAATTTCGTGAAATATGTTGATGTTGGTTTGTGAGTCATCATCAATAGTATATTTTTGTAGTGTTGTCAATTGCCAATGAGGAGCCCTTGCTCTATATCCTACATTTCTACCACACTATTTGTGGTGTGGCCAATAGCCCCAATGAATATGTGCATCATGTGGCCTTGTATGTCACAAAAAATCCCTCCATAACTGGCAAGTCCTGGATTACCCTTGGAGGCACCATCAAATTTGAGCTTGATGAAGTTGTGAGGCATGAGGGGAATTTTGAGGTCTAAAATGGGCCTCCTAAGAAAAATGTACAACCAAAATAAAATTTATAAGAACCAATATAATTCAAGATGATGATGTCAACCATGGGGGATGATTCAATATTTTTGGAGTCAAAAAGTAAAAATATTAAAAATTAATAAAATAATAAAACTACTTTTCAACTCATATTTTCAACTTATCTTCCTAAGGATTTACTCAAATTTCGAGTGTGAGTACTCATTGGATGCAAAATTCATTTCCTCATCCAAGGAGTAACCATGTTGCATATGTTTTATGGACCTTGCTACATGAAAAATCAGAAATACATGAAAAAACGTAATTGCAATCACGTTTTTCATGTACTTCTCATTTTCCATCTAGTACAGTCCATAGAAAGTATCAAACATGGGTACTCCTTGGATGAGCAATCAAATTTTTCATTCACCTAGCGCTTCCGCTTGAAATTTGAGTAAACCCATAGGGAGATAAGTTGAAAATATCTGTTGAAAAAATAGTTTTCTTTTTCTTTCTTCCCTCTAAAATTTAATGACGTAATCTAATATTATTTTATTATTTCCACTATTATTTCATAATTTCCTTAGGAGTCCCATTTTAGACCTCAAAAATCCCCTAATGATTGGGAGACAAGTGGTAAGGGCTAAAAGGGGGCGGGGGTTCATGGGGCTATGATGGATGAGAGTGGGGGATAGACCAATGAGAGTAAGAGTATAGGTTTCTGCAAGGTTGGATTGCTAGTCATTTTTATTCCATGGTAAATAAAGGATTGACTCTCTTAGGTTAGTGAGGATGGTTTTTCAAAGGTAACTAGAGGGGGAATGGGTTTCTTTGATTGTGTTCTTTCCAAGAGTTCTAGAGGAGGAAACCTAGGATCTAGGTCCATCCTAGGTTGATAATGGGGTTAAAGAATGGTGATTTCTAAGAGTAAAGAGTTTGGAGGATTCAATATTCAATTCAGTTGGTTTGGAAGAATATGATGGAAAGGTTGTTTCAGAGGGTAATAGTATAGTTGCAGGTACTAAAAATATGGTTGCAAGTCTCAAAATTGGAGAAGAAGAGGAGGAAAATAGAGGGACCTAGGAATCCTCTACTTTGAAGTTTGTCCCATGTTAGATATATTTTACATATTAGAAGCTAGAGAAATATAGTGAATTATAGTCAATGCTTGAGGTGTCAAATCTTATCCCATTTGTTTTAGTTTACATCAGGTTTGGGTAGAGAGAAGGTTACATATTTTAGATGAATTGTGGTTTCCTTGAGGATGATTCCCCATTTAAATATGCTAGTACCTTTCTGTATGGATATTTTTCACTTAGAGAGGAGTTGTTGGAGAGATAATAGTTCTGGAGTGAGGCTTGGTTGTGATTTGGTGCTCCATTATTTCTAGGTATGTTGTGAAGAGCATGAGAGAATTGAGAGAATCCAATATTGAGTAACAACAACTAGACCTATATCTTGAAGATGTTCTTTAATAGGATGGACGTATTGTTATTGTGTTAGCTTCAACCATTGCTACTAGGAATCTTCCCAGAATTGAGTGCTTTGGTCATCCTTTACTTCCCAAAATATGTCCATAATGCATTCCAAACATGAGAGTCTTTGATGTTGTATGTGAGCTTTATGATTTGGGACTTTAGTGTATTGGGCGTGTATTTGTTCCTCCACATTTGGCACCAAGGAGCTTTTGGAGTTTTTATCCACCATTGGATTTTTTCGCTGAGGGGTTTGCTGAGAATTTGAGGATCTCTGAGTATGAGTCCTCCTTTGTTTTTTTGGTTGACATAACTTGTTGTTGGCCAGAAAAGCCCATTTTTTATCTACTTTTGCCCCTCCCCATAGAAACCATCATTGAATATTTCTTATTTTTTTAGGATGATTTTTATAGAAGCAAAGGTAAAGATAAGATAGATGGGAAAATAATGAAGCATGAACTTTAGAAGGGTGAAGCAAGTAGCTAAGTTGAGAAGGAGGAAGGTCCAACTTGATAGCCTTTCTTCAAATTTTAATATAAGGCTTTCCCACATTTTTTCCTTAGGGGTTGGAGTGTAGAAAATCCTGTAGATTCATAAACTCGTGCAATTTACTAAAGCACAAGACAAGAATCTACTTCTACTTTCAACCAGTGGAATCCAATAGATCGATGAAAACATTATGAACAAGAAGAAGATAAATCAATGGCACATAACACAAGATGTCTATGGGGGAATCCACTGCTCAAAACCCCGTTATATGTATTGCATTTATCATAAATATGACCGAATATACAAATATTATTCTCACTAGAAAAATTCTGCACAAGTATGCTCAACTCTCTCAACTCACAAGCAAACTCTCTTAACCAACACTTGGCCAATTTTGCTGCCATCAAAGCCCCTATTTCCTTGTGCATTTCCTATCGCTGAATAGCCCATATTAATGGGAATCCAGTGCTTCCAAAACAACACAATCCAATATAGGTTGACTTCTTGATTGCATGCATGATCTATACAACTCAGTAAATCATACAATTGATAGTACATTGTCCTTGCACTCTAGTCTCAACTAGGTCTTTCTCAGAATCGACATGCACTATTTTCTGATGAGGGAATCTTCAGTTAACCAGAGTGACACTTGTGGATGCACTAGTGCACCAACTAACTATTAACTCTCTATTAGTTCCACAAATAGTTTGGAACTAATTTAACTGAACATAACTCAGTAAACTAAGTTATCTAATTACAACTCATAATTAAACTCATCCTAGACCCCTAAAACTTAGGGAGAACATATACATGACTTCAGAAAGACTTCCAACTCAAAATTCCTAAGCTAATTAAGCTAAGTAAACTTAATTAACTATTTACAAGTTTCTATGAGAATAAAATTTGATTTTAATTCACAGTTTAATTCAAGGACAAATTAAATTAGAATTTCTGGATTCTATTTTTAACATTTCTTGTTGCTATTTTCAACACTCCCTCTCAACAAGAAAGGAATTCAATTCTATCCCGATCCTAAACCTTTGGAATGTTTTGTATGTAACACTTCTCTCTAGTGTTGTTGCTACAACAACTCGAGAAACAAAACGCATCCAACCTGAATCAATATGATGCATATGTCATCAAAGTCTCTAATTGTTGTTGCCTCTATCGATTGAAAAACTCTACAATTTTGTTTACTCTTCCTTTCTGCATTGTTCTCAACCCTTCACTGTGCTCTTCAGTATCTGAATTCTCTAGCCTTTGTCACTCTGATCTCTGACTACATCAATCGCCATTAATTCCTCTCACTACTATGTACTTTGGGCTCCCGTAGCAAGGTACGATCCATGCGACAAAATCTCTCAATGGACCCTGCCTAATTTTAGCCCTCTTGGGACTAACACTTCACATCGCCCCACCTCACACCTGGAGGTATGGCTTCATGTTCTCCCTCTACACACTTGGCTCTAAATTCCCCCCTATTGGAGGTCTTTACATGAGTGGATGCCTCACTCAGTCTCCTCTCAGCTTCTCTAGTTGTGGATGATCCACAACTTCCTGAAGCTGCTTTTGAGACTGCTTCTTCTGGGGCTACATGCTGAGAGGTAATTTACTCTCCCTCTCATCCACCAAGTCTCTAACCTTTGATGATCTAAATTGGATCCTCAAACAATTCCATGATTGTTAAGAATGAATGACAAACTTCAAGAAATCTTATAGCTATCAGAAATAACCTCTAAATAAATGGAAATTTACGGCCAGCACAGAGCAACGAGGACCTTCGATCAAAGCGTGTTGATCGTTAGCCCATGGAGACCGTGCATGGTGCAAAAATGGCAATTGGGAAGCTTAGATCCAGAAATGGAGGTTTTTTTTGATACGCGATTAGCACTTTGGGCAAAATCCCTCAAGAAGGAAAGATCTTGAGTGCTCAGTCACAAGGGAAACCAAAAAACCATGGAAAAGTACTAAAACTGACAAGGCGAGTCCCATGCTCAAAACCGGTGGAATATCAGAGGCATTTTAGGTGGTAAGCAGATTTTGCTGAGGACCTAGTGATTCCATACACCAAGTGATGCATGTCCGACAAGGAGAGAGAAAAACCGCTTACATCACGGAGTAACGATCGAGCAACTCAACCGTGCGATAAGAGTGAAGACCGAAGGATCTGGGGGATCCAGATCAATGGCAGAGGTTCAACCCGATGGATGACCAGACTCGAGGGAGAAATAAATTGTGGCGCATAAGATTTTAAGTCCGATTTGACCAATGAATCAGCAGAAGGATCCATTTCATGGGCATCTGGGAAATAGCGGAAAAAATGACCATTCAAGAAGAACTGGCACTCAGTTTGCAAAGAGACAGGTTGCCACCTCTCTGTGAAGTATTACATAGCGATGATGACACAGGGTAGAGGAGTCCCAGCAGACAGAGCTAGGTGATCTAGAGAGCTAGAAGCAGAAATGAACAGTCGAAGGAACGAATTGGCTTTAAAGCCACGAGCTGACAGGAAGTAGGGGGACAGTGAGGCAGAGAAGCAATGAAGAAGCCAAAGGCCAAGAAACACAGAAAGAGAGGCAAAGTTGCAGAGGATAGAGAAGCCAAGCTAACCATCAGAGTAAGGGCATCATCGAGGAGACAAAGACCAATTAAGGTCGAAATTCGGTAAGGGCAGTCTATGAACTCTAAGCACTTGGGAATTCCAAGTGCCATCCTACTGTTCATCCTCTATCAAGTGAGACTCAGATTGAGCTCCTTATTGTAAGAATCTACTTTAAAAACATAATAAAAAGGCCACCACTGAAGGCTGGGCTAGGAGACATAGCCTAGGAGGATTGGGTGAACTCCTTATTAAATTTTGTTGTGTTTATGTTTGCTTACTGTGATCTCTTACTATTTCAAGTGTTTGTGTATTTTGCAATCTTGTCGATCTGTTGCACAAGATAACATAGACACACACACTAGCACATGAGTCTATAATACCTTCATTAATTTCCTGAGGTCACTTAGGGGTGATTTCAAATCAAGTGGTATCATAGCTATAGGTTGTTAAGGTTAGACAAGCTTGTGCTGGATTTAGCTGTTGAATGCTAGCTAGATCAAAGCTCGAATTAGGAGAAGGAGAGTTGGTTGAAACTAATCCTGAAATTGGAAGAGTCTACCCTCAGAAGATAATTTCGAAGGAAGGTTCCGTGGGCCCAGACCCTCAATTTATGGATAGTTTCCTGGCCATAATATCCATGGTAGAGGAAATGTATAAGGACTTTAGAAAACATAAAGATGAGGAATCATCAGGCTCCAAACAAGATAAAGGAGAAGAAGAGTATCTCCTCCATGACCACTCGAAAGGAAAAGGGAAAGAAGAAAACTTTCTCACACCTCCTAATAGCCCTGAAAATAAAAAGAAGACATCTTTGATTAAACTAGATGTTAAATTTGATTTACCAATATATGATGGAGAGTTGAATGCAAAAAAGTTGGACAATTGGATCAGACAAATTGATGTTTATTGCAGTGTGCAGAGTATCAACTCAGACAAGAGCAAGATCAGCTGGCCAGCCTATGCCTTGGGGGCACTACCTTGGTTTGGTGGGAAGGCAGGACCCAGGATAACATGAAGATACATGGTAAGACTCTTTCTATCTGGAATGAATTTTTTTCTGCAATCAAAAAGCAGTTCTATCCACTGCCTTACATGCAGCAAGCCATGATGAGTTGGCAAACTCTTCACCAATTGAAAGGGAAAAGTGTACAAGGTTACACCCAAGAATTTAGGAAGAGAGATTTGATTCTAGGAATCTCATTAGACTCACCTGAGACTCTATTGAAGTACATCAATGGTCTACACAACTACATGAAGCACATTATCCTCATGTTTAATCCCACTAGTATAGATGAGGTATTTGTTCAAGCTACGCATCTAGAAGCTAGAGGACATAATGGGAACCCAGAGGATGGAGGATCATCCAAGCCCATTGCAAGAAAGAATAAGGAGAAAACAAAACAAAAATGTAAAGAGAGGAAGGCCAACACTGCAGAAAAAAGCAAGTCTTCATGCACTCACTGTAAGAAGGATGGGCATAATGATGAGCACTATTGGATTATGCATCTAGAGCTGAGACCTAAGAAGTTCAAGGGCAAGAAGAAGAAGATTGTTGTATCTATTTAGAAATATTTGGGGTCAGACTCAAGAGATGAAACAACCATTGCATCCACAGGTATAAAAGGTAAGAATTCTGAAGCATTTACTAGTAATTCTGCACAATCTACTATTGATGAATAAAATGAGAGAAAAAGACATGAGCTTTTGCATATTCGAGTTATTTCCAAACATCAAAAGATTGATACTTTGTTTGATAGTGGCTCATAAGTAAATTTAATTTCTAAAGCAATTGTAAAGAAGTTGGGATTACTGAACTACACCTCACAAGAAACCATACCCATTAGGTTGGTTAAGTGATAAAGCACAACTACAAGTGACTAGACAATGCAAACTCAAGTTTTCTTTTGGTCAGCATTTGTAGATGAGTGAGTTAGATATAATTCCTTTGGATATATGTGGAATTGTTTTAGGAAGTCCTTACTTGTATGACAGAAAAGCTATTTTCTATAGAGCTGAGAACAAGTATCTACTCATTAAAGATGGAATCAAATACTTTGTAAGAGATCATAAGCTCAAGAATAATTATACTATCATAAACTCACGGCAAATGAAACGAATTGTAAATTCATGAAAATAATTTTTACTAATGGTTGTAAAGGAAAAGAAACCTGATAAAACCAATGTATTTGAGGGCTGTGATGCTAAACAGCAAGCTGATTTAGAAAAAGTTCTTTTAGAGTATGATATCTTGTTTCAAGAACCTAAAGGTCTGCCACGCAAAAAAGAAATAGTGCATGACATTAATTTGCAGCAAGATGCTCCATTGCCTAACATTAGGATGTATGGGTTGTCCGCTTTAGAGAATGCAGAAATCAAGAAGCAGGTGCAGGAGTTGCTCGAGAAGGGATTCATCAAACCTAGCACATCACCATGTGGGTCACCAATCATTTTGGTGAGAAAGAAAGATGCCTCATGGAGAATGTGCATTGATTACCGAGCACTGAATAAAATAACAATCAAAAATAGTTATCCCCTTCCTCGCATAGATGATCTATTAGATCAGTTAAAGGAAGCTATTTATTTTTCCAAGTTAGACTTGCATAGTGGATATCATCAGGTCAGAGTTATAGAACAAGATGCATTGAAGACTGCTTTCAAAACAAAGCAGGGATTGTATGAGTGGCTGGTTATGCCTTTTGGCTTAACTAATGCTCCTGCTACTTTCATGAGAATAATGAATGATGTGCTCAAATATTTTCTTGATGATTTTGTTATTGTATATTTGGATGACATTCTTATATTTAGCAAAACATGGGAAGAACATTTATAGCATGTTAAGCAGACACTAGATGTTTTGAAAATAGAAAAACTTTATGTTAAACTCTCATAATGTGAATTTGGCAAAACATATTTGAATTATTTGGGACATATAGTAGGGGTGGTGAATTGAAGATAGATCCTTCTAAGGTGGCAGTCATTGTAAACTGGCCTAAACCCAAATCTGCTACAGAAGTTAGAAGCTTCTTAGGAGCAGCACAATATTGGAGAAAGTTCATTTCTAACTTTTCCTTAATTGCAGCTCCCTTACATGCTTTAACAGGATTGAACAAGGTGTTTAAGTGGCGAGCCAAACAACAGAAAGCCTTCGACACCTTGAAAGAAAATATTAGTACAGCACCAGTACTAGCACTACCAGATCTTCAAAGATTGCTTGAGATCCAAATAGATGCTAGTGACTATGCCATGGGAGCAGTGTTGATACAGCATGGTAAACCCATATGTTATCATTCTGAGATGTTTAACTCTGCAGTAGTTAACTATCCCACATATAATCAGGAATTGTATGCATTAGTACAGAGTGTGAAAAAGTGGAAACATTACTTAATGGGCAAAGAAACAGTTATCCATACTGATCATCAACCACTTCAATATCTACACTCCCAAACTAAGTTGTAGCAATCAAGACATTACAGGTGGATGGGGTTCCTATAGCAGTTTCATTTAGTCATCAGATATAAAAAGGGCATACATAATAAAGTTGCAGATATGTTATCTAGACCCATTATAAATGCATCTACTATACTTAAGCATAATTTTGTATTACATGAAAGTTACATTGAACAATATGCTCAAGGTATAGACTTTAAATATGTATATGCAACTTTAAGTCAAGGCAAACGAGTAGAAGAATTGGATTATCATATCAAGGACCAACTCTTGTATCATTGTGGGAAGCTATGCATTCCACAAACTAAAAGATTAAAGATAATTTGAGAAGCACACACTTATCTAATATCAGATCACTTTGGGGTAAGCAAAACAGTTGCACAGCTGCAAAGATTTTGCTATTGGCAAAAAATGAACGAGACAGTTTTTAGATGTGTAAGAGGGTGTACTATGTGTGCTAAAAGAAAACCCAGCAATAGGAAACTAGGCTTGTACACTCCATTGCCAAATCCTTCTCATCCTTGGGAATGTGTTTCCATGGACTTTGTTGGAGGACTGCCTAAATCTAGGAAGGGTCATGATTATCTGTATGTTGTTGTGGATAGGTTCAGCAAAATGTGTATCTTGATACCTTGTAATAAACAGATTACAGCTGAACAAACTGCAAAACTGTTCTTTCAACATGTATGGGTTCATTTTGGATTACCCAATTCCATTATATTTGATCGAGACACCAGATTTGTGGGGAAGTTTTGGTCAAGTCTGTGGGAACTAATGGACACCAAACTGAAGAAAAGCACAGCTTTCCATCCACAAATAGATGGCCAGACATAAGTAGTCAACAGGACAATGATCTAGTTGCTTAGGGGATATTGCAGCAAACATCCCAAGCTTTGGGATGAACATTTGTGTTATGTGAAGCATGCTTGCAACTGAGCCAAACATTCTTCAACACAGAGATCTCCTTTTGAGACCTGTTTTGGTTTCACACCAAGGTCTCCCTTAGATTTTGTCTGTGGTAAGGACACAACAGTTGAGGGACATAACGATGTGGACAAGGAAACTAGGTTCATTGAACAAATTCAAGGGATCCATCAGGCAGTATAGGAACAACTCGAAAAGAGCCTGGCCAAATACAAGGCAAGGCATGACAAGCATCAGATGGAGCATAGTTTTCAAGTTGGTGATCAAGTCTGGCTATATATCAGCAAGGACAAGATGGAAATTGAAGGTAAAAAGATAAAACCAATAAGGTATGGACCTTTCAGGATCCTTTAGAAAATTGGTGAGAATGTTTTTTGCCTTGATTTGCCAGCTTATTTTCACATCTACTCAGTCGTCAATGCAGACAGCTTGAGACTATTTGAACCTTCGTTAATTGAAGATCCTGAAGAGCGGAGTCAATTGCCTTCTATTGATGACTTGTTGCCTGAATATCTTAATGAATTGTAGGAAGACACAATTCTGGACAGGAAGGTGAGAACGACGCACAAGGGAGATGTTGAGTACCTCAAAATTGGGGTCAGGGGTTCAAAGCCAAGTAGTACAAAATGGATAGAGATTGGACAGGTGAGAAAGTTGTATCCTCACTTAGTCGATGCTTGAAAACCAACTTTTCGTGGTCCAAAATCCTTTTTAGTGGGAAGGTCGTGATCTGAATTGGATCCTCAAACAATTCCATCATTGTTAAGAATGAATGATAGGCTTCAAGAAATCTTATAGCTATCAGAAATAACCTCTAAATAAATGGAAATTTGCAGCCAGCACAGAGCAACAAGGACCTTTAGTCAAAGCGCGCTGACCGTTGGCCCATGGAGACCATGCATGGCCCAAAAAAGGCAATCGGGAAGCTCAAATCTGGAAATGGAGGTTATTTCTGATATGCGATTAGCACAAATCGCTAATCACTAATTGATCTAGCCTTAAATAGGAACGCAACAAATTACAAAGATAACCATATACACAAAGATGCAGTGGAAATAATAGTTCATTTCATTAATGGAAAATACTGAAATATGCTTACAACTGGAAATGGAAATAAACCAACTAGGGCGATGTTAGCTTATCTCTGAGAAGAGATGTGTGGCTACATGCCTCTGAACTGTGTTACAATGAGGCTTGAAGGCCTATTTATTTTTGAGAAACAATGGAAAACCCTTCACATTCCAAAACCTAACCCTAGAAGATGATTCCTCCCCCCTAAGGAAGCAATGGTCCCCATTGCGTTGAGTTCCTCCATGAGATGAGGGAACTTCTACTGCACTTGGTCCCTGGTGAGCCACTTGCCCTGGTGAAGGAGTTGTCCTGCTTTGACAACTCGATACAGTTGGATATTCTGTTGGTGAGTGTGCTTGATCTGTGTGTCCATGATCCGATCAATTGTAGCTTGTTCCATGCAAGCTGGATTTAACTCTATGGGTGTGAGTTGTTCAGCAATGTCGGACGTGTCTAGTAATGGTGGAAAGTATGGTCGAAGGCAGTCGACATTGAACACCGAGTGCAGGCCAAGGAATGGGGGAACACTGAGCTCAAATGCATTGTCTCCCACAACATTGGTAATGGTGTAAGGGCCATATCAGAGTGGTCTGAGTTTCCGATAGGCTTCAATAAGGCGTTTCTTTTGCAAATGCAACCAGACTTTGTCACCCACCTAAAACTTGTGTGGCACCCGATGTTGATCATGTCGTTGCTTGTACTTAGCATTTGATTTCTCCAGAATGTCATGGACCTACTGGTGAATATGTTGGATGTGCTCAATGAAGTTGTTTGCGTTATCTGTTTCGAACTGGACATGAGCAGAATCTACATGAGTAGCTGCAAATGGCATGGCCACATCGATGGGACATAGTGGCTGGAATCCCAAGCCCACTTGAAAAGGGTTGTGGCCAGTCGAGCTGTGGAGAGCCCGGTTGTAGCTGTGCTGAACATAGGGAGGCTCTCATCCCATGTGCGTGGATGCTTTGAGTTGTACATGCGCAGAATGTGTACGATCATCCTGTTGACAACCTCTATCTAGCCATCAGTTTGAGGATGGAAGGCTATGGACTTAGTGAGTTTGGTGTCCAGCATTGAC
>APFE030389428.1:73774-99231 GCA_000404065.3 Pinus taeda
AATGTATCCCAGATACTGAACCTGGGTCATGCCAAAAGTGCATTTCTCCAAATTGGCACATAGCTTGTGTTGCCGCAATGTTTGGAGAACCTGTTGAATGTGGTGGAGGTGCTCTTCCCAACTCTGGCTGAAGATCAGAATGTCATCCAAGTATACCACTACGAATGAGTTGGTGAATGGCCGCAAGATGTCAACCATTAGCCTCATGAAGGTTGTAGGAGCATTCGTCAACCCGAAAGGCATAACCAACCATTCGAAAAGGCCCTCCTTGGCTTTGAAGGCAATCTTCCACACATCAGAGGGTTCGATTGGTACCTAGTGATATCCTGACTTCAGATCAATCTTGCTGAAATATTTTTCCCCCTTTATTTTGTCCAGGAGGTCGTCAATCCATAGGATCGGGTACCTATTACGGACAGTGATCTTGTTCAGCGCCTGAAAGTCAATACAGAGTCTCCAAGTCCCATCCTTCTTCTGTACCAACACAATTGGGCTCCCGCAAGGCGATGAACTCAGACGAATGTGGCCTTTCTGTAGCAGCTCCTGAATCTGCCTCTTGATTTCATCATTCTCCAAAATGGAGTGCTGATAAATTGGTCTATTGGGTAGTGGTGCACCTGGGGTCAGATCGATGGAGTGCTTGACCTAACAATGCAGAGGAACCCCTACAGGGGAGGTGAAGATGTCCTCGTACTCCTCCACGACCTTGTCCATCTGTAGTTGTCGTGCAGAGGGGCCCTGTCTGGAGGTTGTGGCCACCGTCTCTTCTTTCCTTGAGGGCGTATCATCAGGAAAAAAAAATTTCTAGTTTTGGAAAAGAGCTTACTACATTGTTTTGCAGTAATCAAAGAGATGGCAGCAGGCGGTGCTACCTCTGGTATCCTGTACAACTGATTTCCCAATGTAATAATAACAGCATGAGGCCTTGATTCATACATAGCATGTCTCTTCCTCAAGTATGGTTGTCCTAATAATACATCACAAACTTCAAGGGGAGAAATGTCACACAATACCTCATCTGTGAAGGGCCTGATGTTGTATGGAAGGCGACACTATTGGCTCACACGAAGATCCCATCCTTGGTGCAGCCACCCAATGGTGTACGGTTGTGGATGTGCTGTGGTCGGTAAGCCCAACCACTTCACAACCTCTGCCGAAATGAGGTTCTTTTGGCTCCCGCTATTGACAATGAACTGTAGCGGGGAGCCCCTTACCCACATCTGCGAGTGGAAGAGATGCTCCTCCTCCTATGGATCTTCGGGTTCATTTTTCTGGATCTTGGCAGTAGCAATAGTGGCGTTGGGATCCGCATCAATGATCTGCTTCCCTTTGTCATTCCCTTTGTCAGGTTCTAACTCAGAGTTAGAACGTGCATCTGATTCTGAAACCTTTAGCTCAACCACCAGTGACTACTTGGCCCGACACTCACTTGTGTTGTGAGTGGAGATCTTATGGAACTCACACCATTTTCCCATGTCCTTTTTCAGCTTTGTGGCACCGTTCTTTGCTTGTAGCTTTGGCGGGTTGTCTTGGGCTGCCCCGCCTTGGCTTTGTCCTTTGTTCTGTGGTTTAGGGGCACCTTTCCCTTCCTTTCTCGCTTCTTTTGTTTAAACTTCTGCTCGATCTTGACAGCATACCGGTATGCTATGCAGAGCGATGAGATGTTCAGGAATTCCATTTCTTCCTAGATGTACTTGTGCAGGCAGCCGCGGTATTTGAGTATCAAATGCTACTATGAATCCTTGATACCCAACTTCGTGCGAAGGGTATGGAAAAGATTGGTGAACTCCGGCACATCCTGATCCCTCCCTTGCCGCAGCGTGGTCCACTTTATGTATTCATCCTCATAGCTTCCAACAGGGTAGTATTGCTCCTTAATGGCATCCCAGAATGAATTCCAGGTGGGTGCGACTGAAAATAGTGAGCCTGCAGTTTCATCCTTCTGCTCGCAGTAGTTTCCCCACCAAACCTTGACGTGGGGGGCTGCTTTGAGAAGAGCGAAAACAATATTTTCCTGACTCGAAAATTCATGAATAGAAAAATAACCCTCTAACAGATTTAACCATTTATCTATAGCATCTGCGTCTATCTGACCCTCGATTATGGGGATTTCAAAATTAACTTGTACCTTAAAGGGCGTGGCTTTTCCAGAGTAGCTGCTGGAAGCTGATGCGTCACTTTTGGGTAGCCGCTGAAGGATTTGGGCAAAGCTATCCATCATCGTGTTCCGTTGTCGCTCAAGGGCTTCTTCGAGCAAGATTTTGATAGGATCTCCTGCTCCCTCGTCTTTCTTCTCATCCGCCATGGGAGGCCGTCGGGATTTGCAAGGATGGCCTTGCAAAGGTTCAACCAGCTCAAGCCCTAACTCCTTATATCCCGACCTTGTTCGGGACATGCAAAGAAAAAACCGAGAAAAAGCAGACCCCTCTGATACCACTGATCCAAAATTAAACAGGAACGTAACAAATTGCCGAGATAACCATATACACAAAGATGCAGTGGAAATAATACTTCATTTCATTAATGGAAAATACTGAAATATGCTTACAACTAGAATTGGAAATAAACCAGCTAGGGCGATGGTAGCTATCTCTGAGAAGAGATGTGTGGCTACATGCCTCTGAACTGTTCCGAAACTGTGTTACAATGAGGCTCGAAGGCCTATTTATTTTTGAGAAACAATGGAAAACTCTTCACATTCCAAAACCTAACCCTAGAAGACGAAACGCCAAATTGTGGGCCCCGTTTTTGGGTAAGTTGGTACATCAACTTCCCAGGGTCACGAATTGGTCGTATTATCTCTGTTTGACGCGCATGATAGCCCGTTGGAAAGATCTCTCCGAGGACTATGACGGAAAAGGAGAATTTTGGACAAAAAGTCACTAGTGGTAGATTTCCCAAAAAAACATCGTTTAGGGCCTCAAAACGGCTCCGGAAGTTTAAGACCCGAAAAACTGCTAAAAATAGTAAATTGTGCTATAATTAAGGAAACTGAAAAAAACTGAAAGAAGCACTAGAGAGGATCCAAGTGGAATTAGCGGGTGGCCACCAATATCCACCTGGATCACTAATCGTGTATCACTGGGCAAAACCCCTTGAGAAGGAAAGACCCCAAGTGCTTGGTCACAAGGAAAACCAAAAAACCATGGAAAAGCGCTAAAACTGAAAAGGCAAGTCTCGCACTCAAAACTGGTGGAATATTGGAGGCATTTCGGGCGGTAAGTGGATTTGGCTGAGGACCTAGTGATTCCATACACCAAGTGACGTGTGTCCAGCGGGGAGAGAGAAAAACTGGTTACATCATGGAGTAACGGTCGAGTAACTCAATTGTGCGATAGGAGCGAAGACCATAGGATCTGGGGGCTCCAAATCAACGGTGGAGGTTCAATCCGATGGATGACCAGACTTGAGGGAGAAATAAATTGTGATGCATAAGATTTGAAGTCCGATTTGACCAATGAATTGACAAAAGGATCCGTTTCATAGGCATCTAGGAAATAACGGAAAAAACAACCGTTCAGGAAGAACTGACACTCAGTTCTCAAAGCGATAGGTGGCCACCTCTCTACAAAGCGTTACACAACGATGATGACGTAAGGTAGAGGAGTCCTAGCGAATAGAGGTAGGCGATCTAGAGAACTGGAAGAAGAAACGAACAGTCAGAGGAACGAACTGGCTTTAAAGCCACGAGCTGACAGGAAGCATGGGGATAGTGAGGCAAAGAAGTAGTGAAGAAGCCGAAGGCCGAGAAACACAGAAAGAAAGGCAAAGTTGCAGAGGACAGAGAAGTCGAGCTGACCATTAGAGTAAGGGTAGCATCGAGTAGACAGAGACCAATTGAGGTCGAAATTTAGGAAGGGGAGTCTGTGAACTCTAAGGACTTGAGAATTCCAAGTGCCATCCTACTGTTCATCCTCTGTCAAGTGAGACTTAGATTGAGCTCCTTATTGTAAGACTCTGCTTTAAAAACATAATAAAAAGGCCACCACTGAAGGCTGGACTAGGAGACGTAGCCCAGGAGGATTGGGTGAACTCCTTATTAGATTTTTTTGTGTTTATGTTTGCTTACTGTGATCTCTTACTGTTTCAAGTGTCTGTGTATTTCACAATCTTATCGATCTATTGCACAAGATAACATAGACACGCACACCAGCACATGAGTCTGTAATACCTTCATTAATTTCCTGAGGTCACCTAGGGGTGATTTCAGATCATTCGACTTTCTCCTCAAGGATTTTCATGCATTGTGAGCCTCAATATCATACAGGTTCTTGACCCGTGCACCGATCTGTTTCACCTATCTCATGGCAATGTGTCTAAGGAAAACCTTCCTCTTACTGAAAATCACATCATAGTCGTGGTCTTCCAATACCGCGACTGAAACAAGATTCTTCTTTAGTCTTGGAATATACATCACATCTGTGATCCTGAGAGGGGAGCCACACTCCATCTAAAAAGTAATCGTGCCCAATCCAGTGGCATTATACCTCCCGTCATATCCAATCTCTATGTTCTACTTGAGGTCTTTCTCCTCAAAATCACTAAAGAGATCTCTATTCCTCGTCATATGGAATGATGCACCACTGTCAAGATACCACATGCCTCCCATGATAGTGTTGCCCATGCATGCAATGAGAGTGAAATCAAGTTCAAATTGTGAAGCTAGAGCTTCACCTGCTACAACTATTTCAGGCTCCTTCTTGATTGCTTTCTTCTATGGGCAATTCGTGCCATAGTGCCCGTGCTCATGACAGTGAAAACACTTAATTTTCACCATGTCTTTCTTCTTACCTCCATGATAAGAATCGAATTTGGAATTGGAATCTTTTCCTTTCCCCTTATTCACCTTAATCACTAAGGCATAGTTCTCTTCATCATCAGTATTTTATGAAGAGACATCCCTGGTGTTCCTATTGATCTCCTCTTGCATCAAATCTGACCACAATCACTCCCAATATGGTAGCTTCTCCCAACCATTGACATGACCTTGATAACTATGCTAATTCTGGGAGTCCCAGAAGAGAAAGACTCACCATATCATCATCGACAACCGTGATTCCAACACTTCCAATTTCATCGCGACAATGAGTGAACTTGGTCAAGTATTTTAGAATCATCTCAACTCTCTCCATTTTGATTTTTCAAAGTTTGTCCTTCAATGCCAATTTCCTTTGGTCACTTATGTTCTGATACAATTATGTTAATTATTTCCACATAGCATGCATATTTTCCTTGCCATGGATACTCGAGACAATGTGGTCTCAAACTCCCTCAAGGGTTATCCGCCTTGCCTTCGCCACACACTTCTTCCATTCAGCCAAATTTTGTGCATTTGATGTTGCTGGCTTAGGAATTTCTTGATCAATGAATTCCTTCAAGCCATTACCCTCTAGCACAACCTCCATTAGGAATACTCAAGCTGCAAACCATAGAATGTCATATGTTGATCCTGAAGTATGTATTGCAAATTAAAATTTCACTTGTAACCCAAAACTGAAAACTTCAAAATCTCCTCTAGCATACGATCTTCAACTATTATACCATGTATTAAATAATGTAGATTCACAACCTCATGCAATTTATTAAAGCACAGGACAAAAATTTACTTCTACTTTCAATTAGTGAAAGCCAGTAGATCAATGAAAATAGTATGAACAAGAAGAAGAAAAATCAATGACACATAACACAAGATGTATCTGGGGAAATCCACTGCTCTGAACCCCACTATCTGTATTGCATTTATCATTAATATGATTGAATATACAAAGCCTGTTTGCACTAGAACAATTCTGCATAAGTATGCTCAACTCTCTCATCTCACAAGAAAACTCTCTTAGCTAACACTTAGCCAATTTTGTTTCCCTCTAAGTCCCTATTTCCTTACACAATTACTATGGATGAATAACCCATATTCATGGGAATCTAGTGCTTCCAAAATTGCACAATCCAATCTAGGTTGACTACCTGATTGCATGCATGATCCATACAACTCAGTAAATCATACAACTGATAATACATTGTCCCTGTACTCTAGTCTCATCTGGGTCTTTCTCAGAATCAACATGCATGAGTTTTTGATGAGGGAATCTTCAATTAACTAGAGTGACACTTGTGGATCACTAGTGCACCAACTGATTGTTAACTCTCTATTAGTTCTAATGAGCCCCAGAAATGGGTAATTATATGGGCTCATTTTGCCTGTTATTTCAACTTAATCCACCATTCTCATTATTTTATTGCTTGTTTCTTATTATATTTATGCTAATAGAGTGAATTGGGTTAGTCATTATGCCAAAAAGTCTAATGTGTGCTTTATACAGATTTTTGGTCAATTTTGAGACAAAATCAAAGGTTTAATGGGCATTTGGTAGCCAAATTCGAGGAAAAACAAGGGAGAGGATTTGTAGGAGGGTGTCCCCTTCAGTTATGAACCCTTACCTTGAATTATCCATCAAAAACTCGAAGCAAAAGCAGCCACATTGATGATTCCAAGGGGCCGCCGAGCAAGTCAAGTAGGACTGTTGTTATCTTCAGTTCTAGGAAGTCGAGTTCCTTAATTTTAGGAGGACTGTTAGGAGTCCCCATTTGTATAAATAAGAAGGCTTAGGGCCTCATTTTTTTTAGTTAGATTTTAGTTATTGAACAGTCTATTTTTGCACTTTAGTGCAGCCCTGCATTCAACTCATTTTCAAGCTCTTTCTGTAGACAGTTTTGGGATGTGACAATTATTTTTTAATCAATGAATATGAATCTAACCTTGAACCAGCACTGATCTTTCTAAGGGGGTTGTATCTCTTGGGGTTGGGCCCAACCCAAGTGCCCAGTACCTCCTTCTTGTATTTATATGTGTTTTTCTTGCATTCATGAAATAATTTATGTTGTTTAGATTAAATCTTGCTTTGTTACTTCAGTTTTTTTATGATTAGAATAGTTGTTCTAGTTTCAAGTTTAATTAGATAGTTTACTGCAATAATAGAAGAAGTTTCACAAAAATGCCACCAAGTAGGCCTTGATCTCCTTTCTCCCTCTATGGGACCATGAATTGAGACCAAGGCACTCTTGCTACTACCAAAACACTGTTTTTGCTTTCCAATGCAATTGCTAGTGAGAGATTTTGAGTTGGAGAAATTAATGTTAGTTGTATTTGCATGATTAAATCTATTCTTGTTCAATTTCCATGGCTTTCTTGCATCATTTCCTGTCCATAAAGTTTTGTTCAACACTTTTCAGGTTTTTAAGGCAGAACTAGGTTAAAATAGGTAAAACTCTATTTTTTAATTCTCCTTGAATTAGTTTTTAGAAGCAGGTGTGCAGCTCACTTAAATACCATCATAGCTTATCATATTTTCATCACCTAAACTACTCCAGTCCATCTCTCAAGGTTTTCTCCACTCATTCACCACACTTTCCCAAACAACCCTAATTTCTACGTTTTTGTGCAAAATCATTTTCTTATCCTTTGAACCAATCCAACCATCTCCTTCATGTTTGATCTTCATTGATAGAGTCCTAGACCCTCTAACACCCTCATCTAACCTTCATTTCCTTTTTCCCACCATTTTTCCTCCTCCAAACCTTCAAAAATCACTTTCAGCCTGCTCTTGTAGAATTTCATGTAGAATTTCTTGTAGATCCCCTGTAGACTTCTTGTAGAAGTTCATGCGAGCGATTTTTTGAAGTCTGATCACAATAGAAATCTCCAAAATGGTGATAAGGACTCCTTAGGTCCTCTCCACACCTTCCTCATTATTTGAAACAACCTACTCCATCTCCCTTCACCACCAAACCTCTGCATAGTCACAAATAGTTAAAACACAAACATAATAATTATGCATAAGATTGCTCTAAGGTACAAAAAGATGGTTCTTCCACATTTTCCTTTAGAAGTAAATTGATTACATGTATTTTACCTTGATATTAGTCCATGGCATCCATTTCAGTAGTTTCAACTCTTTTTTTGGCAAAAGTAGGGTTAGTGGGTAAAACTAGGGTTTGCTACGGTTTGCGTTTTCTTTTAGATTTCATCCTCTTTCTGCAAGTAGGATAACCTCTTTTGAGTTAGCTTCCTTCCATCACAATTAAAAGCTTCTTCTGAGAACTCATAGAAGTTGGCTTGAGCTCCTAGCGAACTTGTGCCAGTTGATCAAGTGAGAGCCTGCAGTAAGACCCGGTACTTATGCATATAGCATCGTCGCTTCCAAGTTTGTTACGAACTACCGGGTTGATAAAAGTAAAGAAGGGAGCCCTAGGAGTTGCAGCATTATTGCTTCAATACTGGAGCTCACCACTCTTTTTGGCGTCATTGGTAGTCAGCACATGTGTCTAGTCAACTGACAGGAAATCTAAAAAAACAGGTAGTGGCAGATGTTTTGAACTCTAGCACAGATAATGGGAAGTGATTACAGGTAGAAAGTGTAAAGTCTCATGATGGCATTGCAGTAGGGACCAATAGTCCAAATAATGCCAACGCACATTTTTGCCAGCTCACCATCAACAGAAATATTTCACAGAAAACATAAGTACTCTGCCTCAAACTCATTCACCACCTTTGTTTCCATTTTATCATCATCCCTGCAGCTGCAACAAGCTCTATACCACCTCCATAGACTCGAAACCATCGTTCTCTGTCATTTTCTGCTATCGGAATTCTACAGGAAGCTGTAACAGTTCTACAGGAAGGCCATTGCACAGCTCCGCAGAGGAAAATTCAGGATTTTATGTCAATTTCGAGCTTGAAAAGAGGTAGGCTCAGGAAACTGCTCTGCATATGATATATTTATATAAGGTGGTGGATTAAAAAACATAGTATTGGGTTGAAAAAAGGAAAGTGAAGCTTAAAAGTCTGCCTGTATTTTTCTTAGTTCTACACAGTCTCCCCGTTTTCTTCTCTGCATTCAAAGTCTGTTTTCTTCTTCCTCGCATTCTACTATAAAGAAAAAAGGATGAAACCATAGAAACCAACCTGTGAAAAAAACCGAATTTGCAAGTCTGTCTACTCTCTCAAGAAAAAAACCCTATGTTATTTATTCTCTGTTCTATTAAAAAAAAAAAAATTGATTTTTTCCAAAACCGAGAATCAAATTCAAGTTAAAAACAATTTGAAAAAGGGGAGAAATTGCAAAATTTATGTGGTGAATAAAAAGAACATGAGAAATTCCCTCTCTAGTTTCAAAAAGACAAACATCATCTATTCCTTTGTTTCGAGTTCTGAAAGTTGTTGCCTTCTTCCTCACCTGGGCATTTTTAAAGGTCACTAAACACCATGCCAAGAGGTTTTATGAGAAAGGAGCCATTGAACTCCAACAAATTGCATGAGCACCTAGAAGTGGTGGCCCTTTTCACCAGGGCAAACTGGATATCTTTCTTTGAGAGAATTCATGGATATGATGAGGAGGTGACAGAAGAATTTTTATTGTCTTTAAAACCTCATTCAAAAACCCATGCCACAGTCAGTTTCAGGGGTCTAACCATAGAAATTACACCAGAGTTTATCAGCAGGATTATAAGCCTCCCACTTGGACTCACCTGGAGCAAAGAAGAAAAACCACTAGGTCAAGTTGCCAAGAACACCTTCATAGCCTGGGAGATTTTTAGAAATATAGCAGGGGAAGATGAGGAGGAAACAGAAAAAGAGGAAAAGACCAAAATAGAGAAAGAAGAACTTGAAACAGAGGAGGAAATCAAAACAAAAGATGAGAAGAAAGAACCAGCAACAGATAAGAAAAAGACTAAAGAAGATAAGGTAGAAACTAAATAAGATGAGAAGAAAACCAAAACAAAGCTTGAGGAAGCAAAGCTAATAGAGGAAGAGAAGACAAAAGAAGAGGAAGAAGAGGAAGAAGAAAGACAACAGTAGGAGGAGGTGGATAGAAAGGCAGAATTCCATGATAGTGAGGAGGATATCACATCAGAAGCATGGGATGTGTGGGAATCCATCAGAACCATCAAGGATGAAGAGATAGATTAGTTGCTCAGAGGATGAGCAACACCTTCAGTAGGGGGGTGATGATGAGCCCCAGAAATGGGTAATTATATGGGCTCATTTTGCCTCTTGTTTGAACTTAATCCACCATTCTCATTAGTTTATTGCTTTTTTTTGTGATATTTATGCTAATAGAGTGAACTAGGTTAGTCATTATGCCAAAAAGTCTAATGTGTGCTTTATGCAGATTTTTGGTCAATTTTGAGACAAAATCAAAGGTTTAATGGGCATTTGGCAGCCAAATTCGAGGAAGAACAAGGGAGAGGATTTGTAGGAAGGTGTCCCCTTCATTTATGAACCCTTACCTTGAATTCTCCATCAGAAACTTGGAGCACAAGCAGCCACATTGATGATTCCAAGGGGCAGCCGAGCAAGTCAAGTAGGACTGCTATTATCTTCAGTTCTAGGAAGCCGAGTTCCTTAATTTTAGGAGGATTGTTGGGAGTCCCCATTTGTATAAATAAGAAGGCTTAGGGCCTCAGTTTTTTTAGTTAGATTTTAGCTATTGAACATTCTATTTTCGCACTTTAGTGTAGCCCTGCATTCAGCTCATTTTCGAGCTCTTTCTGTAGACAGTTTTGGGATGTGACTATTATTTTTTTATCAATGAATATGAATCCATCCTTGAAACAACACTGATCTTTCTAAGGGGGTTGTAGCTCTTGGGGTTGGGCCCAACCCAAGTGCCTAGTACCTCCTTCTTGTATTTATATGTGTTTTTCTTGCATTCATGAAATAATTTCTGTTGTTTAGATTAAATGTTGCTTTGTTACTTAGGTTGTTTTTGATGATTAGAATAGTTGTTCTAGTTTCAAGATTAATTAGATAGTTTGTTGCAATAATAGAACAAGTTTCACAAAAAGGCCACCAAGCAAGCCTTGATCTCCTTTCTCCCTCTGTGGGACCATGAATTGAGACCAAGGCACTCTTGCTGCTACCAAAACATTGTTTTTGCTTTCCAATGCAATTGCTAGTGAGAGATTTTGAGTTGGATGAAATTAATGTTAATTGTATTTGCATGAATAGATCTATTCTTGTTCAATTTCCATGGCTTTCTTACATCATTTCCTGTCCATAAAGTTCTATTCAACACTTTCCTGGTTTTTAGGGAAGAATTAGGTTAAAATAGGTAAAACTCTATTTTTTAATTCTCCTTGAATTAGTTTTTAGAAGTAGGTGTGCAGCTCACTTAAGTACCATCCCAGCTTATCATTCTTTCATCACCCAACCTGCTCTAGTCCATCTCTCTAGGTTTTCTCCACTCATTCGCCACACTTTCCCAAATAGCCCTAACTTCTATGTTTTTGTGCAAAATCGCTTTCTTATCCTTTGAACCAATCCAACCATCTCCTTCATGTTTGATCTTCATTGATAGAGTCCTAAACCCTTTAACACCCTCATCCAACCTTCATGTCCTTTTTCCCACCATTTTTCCTCCTCCAAACCTTCAAAAATCATTTTCGGCCTACTCCTGTAGAACTTCTTGTAGAATTTCCTATAGATCCCCTGCAGACTTCCTGTAGAAGTTCATGCGAGTGATTTTTCGAAGTCTAATCACAATATAAATCTCCAGAAAGGTTCTAGGGACTCCTTAGGTCCTCTCCACACCTTCCTCATCATCTGCAACAGCCTACTCCATCTCCCTTCACGACCAAACCTCTGCACAGTCACAAATAGTTAAAACACAAACATAATAATTCTGCATAAAATTGCTCAAAAGTACAAAAAGATGGTTCTTCCACATTTTCCTTCAGAATTAGCTTGAATACATGTATTTTACCTTGACAGTAGTCCATGGCATCCATTTCAGTAGTTTCAACTCTTTTTTTGGCCAAAGTAGGGTTAGTGGGTAAAAATAGGGTTTGTTAGGGTTTGTGTTTCCTTTCAGCTTTCATCCTCTTTCTGCAAGTAAGATAGCATCTTTTGAGTTAGCTTCCTTCCATCACAATTAAAATCTTCTTCTGAGAACTCATATAAGTTGGCTTGAGCTCCTAGCGAACTTGTGCCAGCTGATCAAGTGACAACATGCAGTAAGAGTTAGTACTTGTGCGTACAACATTGTCACTTCCAAGTTTGTTACGGACTACTAGGTTGATAAAAGTAAAGAAGGGATCCCTAGGAGCTGCAGCATTATTGCTACAATACTAGAGCTCACCAAGTTGCACAAACATTTTGGAACTAATTTAACTAAACATAACTTAGTAAACCGAGTTATCTAACTCATAAGTAAACTCATCCTAGACCCCTAAAAATTAGGGAGAACAATTACATGACTTCAAAAATACTTCCAACTCAAAATTCCTAAGCTAATTAAGTTAATTAAACTTAATTAACTATTTACAAGTTGCTATGAGAATAGAATTTGATTTTAATTCATAGTTTAATTCAAGGAGAAATTAAATTGGAATTTTTGGATTATATTTTTAACATTTATTGTTGTTATTTTCAACACTCCCTCTCAACAAGAAAGGAATTCAACTCTATCCCAATCATGAACCTTTTGAATGTTCCCCATGCAACCAACAAAAAAAAAAACAAACAAAAAGAAACATCCAACCTGAATCAATATGATGCATCTGTCATCAAAGTCTCTGACTGTTATTGCCTCTATCGACTGAAAAAACTCTACAATTCTGGTGACTCTTCTTTTTCACAATGTTGTCAACCCTTCTCTACGTTGTTCAGTATCTGACTTCTCTGGCCTCTATCACTCTGATTTCTAATTGCGTCAATCGCTACCCATTCCTCCTGCTACTATGTACTTTGGGCTCTCATAGCAAGGTATGATCCATGAGACAAAACCTCTCAATGGACCCTACCCAATTTCATCCCTCTTGGGACTAACACTTCACATCGCCCCACCTCAGACCTGGAGTTATGGCTTCATGTTCTCCCTCTACCCACTTGTCTTAAAATTTCCCCCTACTGGAGGTCTCTGCATGAGTGGATGCCTCCACTTAGTCTCCTCTCAACTTCTCTAGTTGTGGTTGCTCAACAACTTCCTAAAGCTGCTTCTGAGGCTTCTTCTTCTGGGGCTGCATGTTGAGAAGTAATTTACTCTCCCTCTCAACCACCAAGTCTCTAACCTTTGACTTTCTCCTCAAGGATTTGCATGCATCCTGAACCTCAAGATCATACAGGTTCTTGACCCGTGCACTGATTTGTTTCACCTGTCCCGTGGAAATGTGTCTAAGGAAAACCTTTCCGTTACTAAAAATCACTCATAGCCACGATGTTCCAATATCGCTCCTAAAACAAGATTATTCTTTAGTCCTGAAACATACATCACATTTGTGATCCTAAGAGGGGAGCCAAACTCCCTCTAAAAAGTAATTGTGCCCAATCCAGTAGCACTATACCTCCCGTCATCTCCAAACTCTATGTTATCCTTAAGGCCTTTCTCCTCAAAATCACTAAACAGATCTCTATTCCCTGTCATATGGAATTAGGTGCCATTGTCAAGATACCATACACCTCCCATGACAGTGTTGACCATGCATGCAATGAGAGTGATATCAAGTTCAAATTGTGAAGCTAGAGCTTCACCTGCTACAACTACTGTAGGCTCCTTCTTACTTGCTTTCTTCTGTGGGAAATTTGTGACATACTACCCATGCTCGTGATAGTGAAAAAACTTGATTTTTGGCATGTCTTTCTTCTTACCTCTGTGATAAGAATCTGATTTGGAATGGGAATCTTTTCCTTTCCCCTTTTTCGCCTTAATCACTAAGGCACAGTTCTCTTCATTATTTGTCTTTGATGAAGAGACATCCCTAGTGCTCCTATTGATCTCCTCCTACATCAAATCTGACTATAGTCATTCCCAATCTGGCAGATTCTCTACCATATCATCCTCGGCAACCGTGATTCCAACACTTCCAAGTTCATCACGACACTGAGTGAACTTGGTCAAGTATTTTGGAATCGTCTCATCTTTCTCCATTTTTATTTTTTGAAGTTCATCCTTCAGTGACAATTTTTTTTTGGTCACTTATGTTGTGATACAAGTCCGTCAATTCTTTCCACATAGCATGCAGATTTTCCTTTCCATGGAGACTCGAGACAATGTGATCTCGAACTCCCTCAACGATTATCCGCCTTGCCTTCACCACACACTTCTTCCATTTGGCCAATTTCTATGCATCCGATGTTGCTGGCTTAGGAATTTCTTGATAAATGAATTCCTTCAAGCCATTATCCTCTAGCACATCCTCCATTTTGTCCCTCTAGGCTATAAAATTCAAGTTTCCTTCTAAGGCATACTCGAGCCGCAAACCATAGAATGTCGTATGTCGATTATAAAGTATGTATTGCAAATTCGAATTTCACCTGTAACGCAAAACTAAAAACTTTGAAATCTCCTCTAGTGTATTGCCTTCAACTCTTGTACCATGTAGAAAATACTGTAGATTCACAAGATCATGCAATTTACTAAAGCACAAGACAAGAATCTACTTCTACTTTCAACCAATGGAAGCCAATAGATCAATGAAAATAATATGGACAAGAAGAAGATAAATCAATGGCACATAACACAAGATGTATTTGGGAAAATCCACTGCTCAAAACCCTATTATCTGTATTTCATTTATCAAAAAAATATGAGTGAAGATACAAATATTGTTCTCACTAGAACAATTCCACACAAGCATGCTCAACTCTTTCAGCTCACAAGAAAACTCTCTTAGCCAACAATTATCCATTTCTGTTGTCCTCCAAGCCCCTATTTCCTTGCACAATTCCTATGGGTGAATAGCCCATATTAATGGGAATCTAGTGCTTCCAATATTGCACAATTCAATCTAGGTTGACTTCCTAATTTCATGCATGATCTATACAACTCATTAAATCATACAACTAATAGTACATTGTCCCTGCACTCCAGTCTCAACTGGGTATTTCTCAGAATGGACATGCATGAGTTTTTGAAGAGGAAATATTTAGTTAACTAGAGTGACGCTTGTGGATGCACTATTGCATCAACTAATTATTAAATCTCTATTAGGTCCACAAACAATTTGGAACTAATTTAACTGAACATAACTCAGTAAACCGAGTTATCTAATTACAACTCATAATTAAACTCATCCTGGACCCCTACAACTTAGGGAGAACATATACATGACTTCAGAAAGACTTCCAACTCAAAGTTCCTAATATAATTAAGCTAACTAATCTTAGTTAACTATCTACAAGTTTCTATGAGAATAGAATTCGATTTTAATTCACAGTTTAATTCAAGGACAAATTAAATTGGAATTTATGGATTCTATTTTTAACATTTCTTGTTGCTATTTTCAACACAGAGTGATACAAGAACGCCTATATTTGGTTGGAAGGGAGATTTTTTTGAACCTAAGAAGTATGGAAATATGGTTTTCAATGCTAAAGGAGTATTGAAGAAGAATATTTGGGAATTCATAAGATTGATGAATTTGCCTAAGGGATCAAATAAAAAGTCGATGATGAGGCTGAAAGAAGTTCCTTTTTTGACAGAGAGGATACAGGTGAGGAAGGTGTCATCCAAAAATTGGTGATGTGTGGAGGAGTGCGTTGGATTGTTGAGGGGGGTGCCTTTAAGGTGGCCATTATGAATGAAAAAAAGAGAGAGTGACCAAGATATTTAACCATTAGAAGGAAGATATAAGAAGAGATATGATCTCATTGTTTGATGCTTCTTGAGGTTGTGAAGGGGGTGGAAGGTGAATTGTTGATTAAGATGGAAAAGAAGGTTCTGGTGATAAGGGCCATTATCTTATGTATCCATCTTTCTACAAATCTGAAGGCTATGAGTATGTGCTATATGTACTATGATCTTACCTTATTAAAGGATGTGTGCATGCCTAATTTTATGAGCATGTCAAGGTTCTTGGATTTATTAAGGGAATGTAGGTGTTCACGGTTGAATATTATGTTGTCCATTATTTGTCATCCCTCCAGGCTTGGTATAATTTAATTGTTAAACCATTTGTGCCTGGGGATTTTCATTTGGGCATGTCCATGACCGCTATTTACACTTCTTGCATTGTGGTGATTTTTAGAAGCATGTCATTTTACTCTTGAGAGATCAACTTAGGAATATTTTTTGTGATGTGCTTAATGGCTTGCATCCTGTTAGGGATAGGTTCTAAGAGAATGGGTTTGAAGAAGTTGAGCATTTGTTTCATTATGTCTTATTAATCCTCTACTATATGGTTGGTTTTGAATTTTATGCTAGAAATTTGATTCTTCTAATGGTGATTAATCATAGATCTGTGGAAGAAGCGTGTGCTTTTTTCACCTTCTTTAAGCCATTGGACCTGTGATTTTTTCTTCCAAAGAAATTATTCTTGTTTCAAATGCTCTTCCAATTTATGGGAGATTATGGAATCATATTGATTGACTTCATCTATTCTATCTTCTAATATGATTTATTGCAAGATATTTATTATTCTATTTGGATCTTGTCTTTATGGATGCCTCCAAAGTTAAAGAGATTCCAATCTCTTATATTTTGCTTGATGACTTTGAGTCTTTGTTGAAATCATAACATAGTTGTTCTTGAAAATATATTGGATTTTTCCCACCATTCTTCCATTTTGGGAAGAAATTTAGTGTTCATGAGCTAGAAGGATTTGAATTTGAAGGTTTTTTTTTAGTTTTACAACACATTTTTAGTTGCATCGGCTAGTGGCCCACACCATAGCTTGGAAGAATGTTGGCTTTAAAGTTGGTGGAGCAGATGAGTAAGGACTCTGAGATAAAAAAAAATATATCTAGTCTAGAATTTATTTGAGCATTATCTCCCCTTTTATAATTCTAGGTTTATGTTCCATTATGAGTGCTTGGATCAATTAGACTAGATTTGTCAATGACATTGTTGAAGATTCGACTATATTATTCTAACTTGGAGATTCTTATTTTATTTTACTATAGATTAATTACCATGTTGAAGTCCCCTCCTATAATATAGAGCTTTCAACCTATAATTGTGTGAAATTGATGAAGATTTTGGTGGAAGAAATGTTTCTGGAGAGAAGTAGCGGGTCCATAAACATTTGTGATTGTGCATTGGGTAAAGGATCCAATGGGTTGTAGAGTGGAAGATAGGAGGTATGGGAGAAAGAAGGATTTTTTAAGGGTGATGGTAGAGGGATTCCATAGATTAGCTAGGTCGCTTGAGGCACCCTGGGCACCGTGAGCAACATATTGACTATTTTTCTAGATGTTTTTGAGGTATTGATGAAGTAGATCTACAAAGCATTTGGTTTCTTATAGAAGAAAGATATAAGGATGTTCCTTTTGGTTTTTTGTTTAAGGAGTCTTTGTTTGGGAATTTTTTTAAGACTACTTATGTTATAGGTGATTATTTTCATTGGAGTGGGTGGGGGGGGGGGGGGGGCGGGGCGCGCGCATGGAAGATGGCATCCATAGTTTCTACTCTTCTGAAGTTAACTAGGAAATATCTTAAGGCTTGCAATATTTAGTTGTTGGTTTTCCTCCCTTTCCATTTTATTTCTTTAAGATTGCTTCCTTGAACTTTTGGTGCATTTCTTTTAGTATCCTATGAAGAAGAAGAGTGATCAAGTACAAGGTGGTACCTGGCTCTCAAGCTTTTTGTAAGAGTAATTCTTTCCTTTTGATGTATGCGCGAGGTATAAGCCACACTTTCTCCTCTAGGATTGTGGCTAGATATTTTTTATGTTATTCCTTTGCTATTGAATACAGATCTATGTTTTTTTCGCTCCACATCATCCACATATTCTAGGTACTGTACTTGAGTCACCTCTTCCATCTTGAAATCATCCTGATTTTTTGTGTTCGTGTGTTGCATGATTTATGCTTCCCTGTTTGAATTGAAGAGTTTGTTGCTTTTCTTCATATCCACTTGTAGACATTGTTCCATCTATTTCATTGGCTCTTATTCTACAAGGTGTTGCAGAGTTGAGTATGGGTTGTGTTTTGTGAAAGAATTTGGGGAATGAGTGGTCATTCCTTGTCTATTGAGATTTTGTTTAGATGCAAACTTTGTGAACACATTTTGATCTTCAGTAGTTAGGGTTTTGGTGAGCACTTGAGAGGTCATACATTCTTCGAAGAGGTGATCATATTCATTGCATGTGCGACATCAGAAGGATACTTTCTCATTGTTAATGGGTTGTTTCAAAATTTCATCTTCACAACTTAGCATTATTTTTGTTGGGAGAGGTTGAAAGAGGTCTAGATAGGTGCATTATTTTGCATACAAAGTGTATCAACCAAGTTTTGTTATATCTGAGAGCATGACAAATTTACCAATAGTAATTCTTATTCCTTGGTACCAAAATGTCAGGGTCCCAATATTCATGTCGAAGGGACTAAAGCTGAATCCATATGGGTGCTAAATAAAAGTATTATTTTTCTGGATTGAATTTGTGAACATGGGGCTTCATGAATAGCTCGACTAAGTTCATAAATTACACCCCCCCTGGAAGATGTCGTCCATGTCCTCTATGTTGTTAAATATGGTTGTAAAAAATCCTTTAGAGCTTAGCTTTAATTCCATGTCACCTTTAAGGATCCAATTCTTCTTTATCCAGTTGGTGAGATTCCTTTCCATAGGCCATTGGCGAATGAATTCACAAATTATGGCATATTCCTGCATGTGTTCCACAATTGCCCCAATTTTTGTAGGGGGTATCTCCAAGAGAGGGGTGTTTATCATTTGTTGAAGAAGAGTACTTTCTCTTTTTTCTATTGCGATAGTATGACATTTTGGTGCAACTACAGTGTGTATTTCAGTTGCTTAGACCTCTTCGTTTACTAGTTGGAAAGTCGCCTTGGAGGTGGAGGTTTTGTTTATTATTTGTGTTTCGTGATTATTTATTCAAGTAGTATGGATGTATCTAAAGGATGGGTTTCCTCCTCTCCCCTTCCCCAACCCCCCCCCCCCCCCCCCAGCCCCCCATGTGGCTTCCATTGGTGGAGAATGGGCATTTGGGGGTGTTGATTGCAGAGAGAAAAAAGAAACCCTAGTGCATGCTAGTTGCAGAGTCCCACAATCTTACTCCACTAGTTCCAGAGCATTTAGATAATAAAGAAAACTATTAATTATAAAGGTAAATTTTTTTAATATTAACATAATAATAATAATAAGGAAACTATTAGTTGACAAGCCTCAATCAATATTAATTCTGGATCTACCAAGCATCAAGAGGGATAAAATCTATTGAGATGCGAACCTCTTTTAGAGTGAAAATAGATTTGATCCCTCTCAACACTTGGTAGATCCAGACTTAGGATGGATCTAGGTTGGTTAATATTATCACTGGAATTGATGTGATACCTTAGTGATATTTCTAAATCCAACATCCCTTAAATTAACAAATTTTGGATAGTTCTCATTTGTAACAAAAATTGAAGTGCACCTTGTCATTGTAGTATAGTGGTAAGTATTCCTACCTATCACTGAGGTGACCCAGGTTTGTTCCTTGGTAATGGCGAAATTTCAAATTTTATGGATGTGAGTTCTCATTTGGCCAATCAATCAATTTAACTGTAAACTTTTGTGGATGAAAGTAACTCCTATTTTTGTGTGGACAATAACATTTGTTACTCAGCACAAATTTAAATGTAAACTTTTATGGATGTGAGTAACTCTTATTTTTGTGGGGATGATAGCATTTGCCAGCAAGCATATTTTTTTATTTGATTATTTAGTGAAGAAAAAAAATAATCTCTTTTCACTTATACATTTATGACATTTTTTGAATTTAACTCTTCCTTATTTGCAAAACTATATGTATTTTATTGCCTTGCAAAAGAATACGCATGGAATGACAAAGAAAACTCTAATTATTGTTTCTACTGTAGGTTAGACGATAGGTGTGATGAGTTAAAAAAACAAAGGGAAAAGGATCAAGGAGTGTGACTTTCCATATGGATTCTTAAGAAAATATTAAGGGAATCCATCAAAGAAAACCTAACAACCCACTTACAGAGCTAGTTTAGAGATACTATACATATTTTTATAGATCTTGTTTCAAAAAAATGGTAGGCCATAAAACACTGCATGTAGACATAAATGATCCATATTGGTTGAGTCCAGAAGGACCCTTGAGTGATATACCATTGAAAAACAGTTGTGCACGCGCTAGGGTAATGAGATGGGGAGTCTGGTGGGTGCACCTCAATCCATTCAAGGAGTGGCCAAGTGTAGTAGCAAAGAAAATAAATTTCATTCCTCTCATAGTGGGCATCATGTTGTATAGCATAAGAAATGATAAACCAATTTCCCATGAATACAGAGATGATATTTTTTAATCATATTTTAAAGGGAATTCAACAATTCACAAATTAGTGAGGAATACATGAACATGATGTAGTAAAAATGCATTATATTCAATCAGCTAGAATGAAATTGAATAAGTCCTCATCTTTTTCATCAACAACATTTACATAAATGCTCATTGTGTAATTCGATTTACTGTTGAATCCTGGGAACAAGGCTAGAAGTTGCACCTGTTGGGAACATATTTTTTGAATCATTGCTTGTGTTGAAGTTATTCATGATTCTAGGTTTGATGATTAGATTTCAAGTTGTTGTATTATTCCTGCACACCTCCACTGTAGGATCCTATAGCCTTGAACTTGCTTCTTAGACCATATTATGTATTGCATCAACATCTTGGTCCAAGGGAAGATTTTGCCACAATGCAACAGATTATAGGATGAAGTTGAATGGATATCAAAATGTTGGGATTTGAAAAATATATTTTTCTTAAATCACTGTTTAAAATAAAAATCTAAGCAAATTTATTTATAGAACTCGAAAGATTTCCTAGAGGAATATCAATTCGTCAATCTCCATTTATTCATGGCCATGAATATTGCTATCCTGATTAATCATATAACTTAATAATTTACTTATATATGTTGATAATTTAATAGTAATATGTAATGTGTCATAGAGTCAACATTTAAAAAATGCTTAAAGCCTACACATCTATCCTATACTGGGTTGTAGAGTGCCTCTCAATGCAATAAAAGAAGAATTAAATGAATAGAGAAATTAATAAATATATATTTATTAGTAAGAAACCATAAGTTATAAAAAAAAAGTTCATAATATATTGAAGTGAAGTGTTAAGTGTTTATTTCTTAAAAAATTAATTTATAAAACTATTATTCATTACAGCATGGAAAAATATTGGAGGGACAAGAGGGCTATGAGTTTTGGAGCTTGGAGGAGAAGATGGATTTGATCCCGCCGCAGGTAGTATCTGACACAGGATAGGGTTTGACTTCAGTACCCCTCCACTGTGGCCTAGTCTAGCTTCTGTCAGCTCTCGTTTGTCATACCCTCTGAACAGCGTTCGTGAGCCATCCCATTTTCTGTTCGTGGTCCCATGCATATCCCAATCGCACCCCCGTCGTGCCCTCCATAGCCTTACCTTTCTTTGCAGTAAATTTTCTCCTATATTGACGGATTTTACCAGTGGTGGTAGCTAGCACGAATCTCTCGGAATGATTATGGAGTTGGACCTTGTCGATTACTCTAAAGACCCTATAGAGGATGTCTCCATTTGGACAACCCTTCACCTGAGCACGAAAGGTTTTTTTGTCCTTTAGCTGTGAACTGTCAGAGGTCATTACCCCCTTACCCTTGATCTTGGAACCTTCCTATTTTGTCGTAACCCTACCTGCAGACCCTCCCTCCTGGCCGATTGCCACTACCCCTCCACCATCACCGCCCTCCCTACAATTTTTGGCTCACTGTATTGGTCTGGACCTTGCTACCTGTTCCTCGGGATACCCACCCATTCCTCCATTTGCTGGATCTCACTTCCTGTCATATTCTTCCCTAGGAGATTCACCATTTATTGCTCATGATCCCCCTCTTGTGGCACCGTTAACATCTCCCGCCTTTGGCAACTTCACGGACATCCCTCCCCTTTCGAATGCCTTCCCCTCTAGGTCTGGTCTAAACACGTCTAACCCTCCAAACCCTCCTCACAACGGACCATAGGAGGATACCACTAACGCAGGTCACAGGCCAGGGAAAAGGGAAAAGTGTGTCAAATCTAGGGCACAAGACGTCATTATCAGTTTGGGAGAAGACATTCAGTGGGGCAAAACGATGGACACAGTCGATCGAGTCTTGGTTGGTAGGGTTCAAAGCAAAAAGTACTCAACAACCCAGCAAAAAAAATGGGTTCTAGAAGTTCAGGGGAAACATATGGCTAAGCTACCATTCATCCAAACATTTGTTTGCAGATGGTTTGCATTACGTTTCATTCGAACAGAGCACACAAATTGGGTGTTATCATCCTTCTGGCACATTGAACATGCTCATGTGCTTCTGAGGCAATGGAACCCCCTTTTCAACCTAGGGAGGGGGCAACTTAGTGTTGGACCGCTTTGGGTCTGCCTTCCAGGCCTGCCGCTTCATTTTTGGTCAAAGGATATATTCAAGCGCATAGGAACACCCTAGACACCTACCTATAGCATGATAAAACCTATCTCTCCACTGGAATTATGGCGTATGCGAGGATTTTTGTCCATTTGGACACCAGAGAGGGGTTACAGGAACAAATCACATTGCGGTGGAGGAATTTCTCACGAACACAGATCCTCGATTATGAGGGGGTCCCTTTTAGGTTTCGATGATGCCACAAGGTTGGTCACCTCTTTAGGAATTGCCCCATGAATGGAAAACCAAGGAATGCGGAAAAGGGAAGGACAATTCCCACAAAGAACACTCAGGCTCATTCAGATCACGCCACTATTGATGCAGCTATGGAACTCTCTACCCCTGAAGCAACAATGGTGACGCCGACCATGGACAAACCAAAGAAGCGAGGCAAAGCACCATATCAGCCACCCTCTCCTCCTCTAACCAAGGAAAGGGCGGCTGTAGAAGCTGCACTACCTTTGGGTATGTCCTTTTCTAACCCCTTCTCAGTTGATCACTCTATTTCATCTTACTACTTTGCTGGTTCATCGGGGTGTCACGTGGCCTCTGCTTACATACCACTACCTCCCATTACATTGAGTTATTCATTGCATCCCCCATCACCCACCTTCTCTTGCACTCCCCCATCTTTCCCCGAGGTGACCCCATCCACATCCTTTGACTCTAAACAAGGGTCCCTCTCACATCGATACCCACTATGATCCCTATCTCATTCACAAACCCCTAACTCCATTGGCATCGGGCTGGTATCTCCCCCCATCCCTCCAAAGCCTCCAAAAGGCAGACCCTCCTCCCTCTCCAAAGCAAAGTTTCATGTATGGGAGGAGATTGCTTCGAGGTGTCAACTCACTATTGATTGGGTTCTTAGAGAACAGAACGCCCTGGGCTTATTTCGCCCATGAAATTTCTTTCATTTAATTGTCAAGGGTTAGCTAGCCCCAGGAAAAAACTAGCTTTGCACAGACTTCTAGGGTCTGAACATGTGGATGTGATTTTTTTATAAGAAACCCTAGACCATGCTGATACAATTTCACACCTCCTAGAGTCCATGCTTCTAGGCTAGTCCTTCCAAGCTCTCGATATTAATGGTTGCTCGAGTGGTATTTCTCTGGGCATTAACACCAGGATTATCACAATGTGTAATACCTGGGGAGGCAATGGACACATAGGGGTAGACATTTTCTCATCTGAACTGGGCACCGATAGCAGACTTGTTAATGTATATGGACCATGTCATCACCGTGAGGCATTCTGGGCACATTTACTGAACTCCAACCTATTGTAATCAGACAACGTCATCTTGGGAGGGGACCTAAATTTATTCTTGGGCTTCTCAGAATCATGGGGTCACCATGCCCATATTGACCCCTTATCTACTTTTTTTGAGGACATCCTAGAGAATCACAGCCTCATAAACATCCCGTCTGTGAAAATTCTACCTACTTGGAGGAATAAAAGGATTGGAGAGGACAACCTCACCAGGAGACTAGATCGCTTTCTTATCAAGGAGCGACTGTTGGGAGAGGGATATATCTATAGACAATGGGTTAGGTCAAGAGGTATATTTGACCATTCACCAATATACCTTGATATAAGGGGAAGGCTAAATAAACCAAAGGCCCCTTTCAAATTCAACACCATATGGTTGAAGGATGGAACCTATACTTGAAAGATATCTGAATACTGGAAGACCCACCCTCCTCCTACTGGTATAAATATTACTGAAGGTTTTGTGCATAACCTAAAAGAGCTGAAGAGGCTATCCAAAATTTGGGCACACAACAAGAGAGTATAGGATGACCAAACCTTAAGGGACACTGAATCAAAAATTGTTGCCTTAGAACATGATCATGGGGCAGTCTTCACCACAAATGAACAGAAGGAAAATCTAACTGCATTGATACCTCAAAGAGATAAAATCATGAAAGACTGAGAGGAATCCATGAGGTTGAGAAGCAGAGAAATATGGTTGATGGAGGGAGATGATGACACAAAATTTTTCCACAAATTTGCAAATGGCCGGAAGGCTATCAATACCATATGGCAATTGACATATGAGTTGGGGAACTCAGTGAATACCTTCCAGCAACTAGCCTCCCTAACAACATCCCACTTCAAGCAAATCTATTAGGCACCTCCCAATGCCATACTTGCTGACATCATTCGAGTAGCACAACTTTTTCCTCGATTTGTGGATCAGGAGGATGCTATGGCACTGAACAAGGAGGCCACTTTAGGGGAACTTGAGGCTACTTTAAAATGGTTCAAGCTTGACAAAATCCCTGGACCAAATGGTTGGACGATGGAGTTCTATATAGTCTCATTTTACATCCTTGGAGAGGATCTTCTAAAGGTCATTAAGGAATGTCGATCCTCTGGGAGAATATATGAGGCCATCAACACCACTTTCATTGCCCTCATCCCCAAATCAAACAACCCTACCTCCTTTGATGAATTCCGCCTGATCTCCCTATGTAACTCCATCTAAAAAATCATCGCCAAAATCATTGCCAACTGCCTCCGGCCCATCCTTTCCACCCACATATCCACTGAACAATATGCCTTCCTCCAAGATCAGCAGATTCATGAAGCAATTGGCACTGCACAAGAAGTGATGCACTTCATTCAGATGAAGAAGATGAAGGGAATGATTCTCAAGGTGGATCTCTCCAAGGCTTTTGATTGGGTTAGTTGGTTATATATTTGAATGCTCCTAACTCACCTAGGGTTTCCTAATGAGTTTATAAAATGGATCATGAATTGTATAACAAACATCTCCTTTAGTGTCCTTATTAATGGAGCAGCATCACCTTTCTTCCACTCTAAAAGAGGCCTCAGGTAGGGGTGCCCCCTATCCCCATTGTTATTTTTGTTGATCATAGAGGGGCTCTGTTACACTAAAATTTGTCACCATGACTATCTGTAGTTAAGATGGCTCCATCAATAGTCATATTATCCTCCTTGTCAAGCCTCATACCTCTACTCTTCATGTCAAACTTCAAAAAGAGAGAAAGTCACTTAAAAACATGTTTATCTCTGGGT
>APFE030389444.1:0-14115 GCA_000404065.3 Pinus taeda
ATAGGGCCTTGTAAGATCTTGCGAAAGTTTTCAGCGAATGCCTACAAAATACAACTACCACCTGGAGTAGGCATATCACCTATCTTCAATGTGGCAGATCTGTTTCCGTATAGAGGCGATCTGTTGGAGGAAAAGAAGGATGAACCCGGACAATCCACGCGGAACACCTAGGAAGACGGAGAAACATGGACAAGACAAATGCCGTATGTCCAACCTCCTCAGATCGAAGGCATCCTCGAAACTCACGTAGTTAGGCGTACTCGGCGGAAAAATTATTTTCAGTACCTGGTCAAGTGGAAGAACCGTCTGATTGAGTACAGCTCATGGCTTGACGCCAGGCAGATTGAATGAACAGGAACATCGGTAGAGGAGCTCATGAACCGGAGTCATGATCTATTTTCACCCCGGGAGCCTAATGCAGGAGCATCCAGCTCATCGTAATTGGGCAAAAAGAACTCAAACTAGGTTCAAAAGCTAGTGATCGATTGAACTGTCAAATTCTTATGGGAATAATTTTTCTTTTTATTTTATTTCACAAATTCAGCAAAAGTTAGATACTTCTTTTATTTTCCAGTTTAGGATTGCTGTAGTTTCAATTGTTAATTAGAGAGTAGTCCATGTAATTAGGGAAAATAACAATCAACTGTTCCTACAAGTCTTGGAATACCAAATGAGTATAGTTATTGATAGAAGTAGAAATTATGTAACCATATTCAGTAACAGTTAAACTAACTGTAAGCATCAACTGACAAACAAAGACTATAAAGTCAAAACAAATGTAACAGAATAGGGTTCAGTTCAGGAGAGGAAAGTTGAGCAAATTCAGAAGAAAAAGAAATAGAAAAGACCAAGCATTCAAAAATAGAGAAGCTATTGTCCATCTGTAATATCTGTACAAGTGTTTGTTTAAAATGCATTTACGTTTTCACTATCTAATGAGTTACTGTATCATTATTATTTATCGATTTGTTGTGGCTACTGTGCAAAAATCATTCACAATAAAATACTAAGCAGACAGACAGAATCACAATGAATTCCAAGTTACCAAACTAACAGTCATCTATTCATTTTCCGCACGCGGTAAAGCAACAGTTCCAGTCCATTGATGTTCAGTTAACAACGACCGAGAATACAAACAGCAACGGTTACAAACTTTCCAACTTTCCAATACACAGAAGGACGAACGATAACCCAACGCCGAATACACAGAGGTAACAAAACAACCATACAGTCTCTTTTACATTTGAAATTTCATTTCAATTATCAAAGAACAAAATTTACAGTGCCACTGGTAGAGACGAATAAATATTACGGAGGACAGAGACCATTAAGACATAAATAGATCTGAGGACGACTGAAAGTCGGAAACCCTCACACATCGAAAAACCCCAAGTTAGGGTTTGAACCAGACAAACGACAAGAGGCCACAAAACCCTTATACATCTCACACAGAGGCGACAAAATCAAATTACAGTCGAATAAGCATGAATAGTGACTAAGAAACTAGACCAGGAGACGTGTCTCCCTCAGAAACCAAAAATTACAGACAGAGAATGAAGTTTCAGGCCTACCGAGGAGGCGAACAACCAAAATAGCCAAGCGTAGGAGGATACGCCGTCCAGGTCACCAACAAAGACCTGCAAGAAACCAAGAGAGAGGCATTAGCGTGTATGGTGAAAGAAAAACTCAGAAGTGACAAAACCCTGTAAGGAGCCAACATTTCGAAAAGGATTCTTACCTCGAGAGCGCAGCGAGACGCCATAGCGTGACAAACTGAACGAGATTGAGCAACTGTCGAGCAAAGGAGCGAGTTGGGTTAGACCTAGAGCCAAATGAAGAACCAAATTGAAGCATGGACGGGTTTCCTTACCTGTGTTTAACTGAGGACGCGTGCCTGAGAAGCCCTGTGCTTCCAACCAAGACCAGTGCCATATTGTGAGAAGGCGGATAACCACAAACAAATACCAATAAACGGAATTCAGAACAGATACCTCAGAGAACCAGAAAGGCATACAGTAAAAACACAGTGAAAGCCATTAACAACGAACAGAGGGATTGAGTTAAGACCACAACATAAATACAGCCAACAGGCACCATAACCATAGCTAGAAGCAAGTAAATTAACCAGAAACCCACGCATACCAGAACCAGTGAAGTAGCAGAGTAACTTACCAAAATCGAGCCACGGAACCAGGCCGAATAACCTCCACAGTCAAACAATTTTGCCATAAAACGAACGAACAGGTCAACCAGAGGTGGAACTAAGTTCTCAGACAGCATCCGCAGCCAGCAAACCCACAACATAATACATACAAAGTTTCGTTGCAGAGCCAATAAACCCATAGCACAACGCACACAAAGTTTCGTTGCAGAGCCAACACACCCTAGACGGCAGCAGAGTAAAATAACAACGAACAATCGAGAGAACGCGAGAAAGGGAGGGTTAAGGCATGTTTCGAGGTAGAGTATTGCCCATTAACTCCTGCATTAACTACAACAGCTACCCCCTTCACAAAGAACCGCGAGAAAAGATATTTCGTCCGCCACGTAATCTATTCCGGGTGTATAATAAAGCGTAAAGCGTTGCCAAGTGGGCTGGGTCCCATCAAGAGGTCCCTTTATTGGTTGAAGGTTTCCCTCTTCAAAACAATAGGAGCACTTCCTCTAGCAGAAGACTCCAGCTTCTTGCCAGATTTGGAAGAGTTTCAAGAACTGCACTAAGCGTTCCAGTGTTGGTGGCCATCCTTAAACCACCGCCCTTTATACCAACATTTCAGAGAGCACATTCAGCCTAGTGTTGCCATGCATTTTTTCACATTTTGTATTACAACTCTCTTCTTGGAATCATACATAACCCTTCGGATTAAGGGGGGGAATGTTGGACACCTAATCCTAAATGGGTTAGTGTGGAAGTTGAATAGACTAAGTAGTCCAAGAGACCTTGGGATGTGAATCCCAATGGTCACATAATGTACTATAAATGTATATCATTCGTCAATAAAAATTGTATTGCATGTTTTATCTTTCATATATCTCTTGCTGTCCATGTGTGTTTAACACTGAGAAACCCCTAGGGCACTTCTATTGTTTAGGGGTTACCCATAAAACTTGTGATTTCAATGAATTTGAGCCAGATTTAAGAGAAATTAGTCCACAATAATCAACCGTAAAAGTTTCCAAAAATTCACACTAAAGACAGCTCAAAACTAGATGAGTTTTCTTTAATTTGATTGTTTGGAGTTTTCGATGCCGGAATCTCGTGGAAAACATTGTTGTGAAATCTTCATTTATGTTATTTAAACTACTTTTTTTACTGTATATATGGATCAGCACCCTAGAAAACCCCTAGGGCACATCTATTGTGTAGGGGTTAACCATCAAACTTGTGGTTTCATTCAATTCATGCCGGATTTTAGAGAAATTAGACCAGAATAATCCATCGGAAAAGCTTCCAAAAGGTTGCACTAAAAACAACTAGAAACTAAAGGAGTTGTCTTTAGTGCGACTTTTTGGAGTTTCTGGTGCGAGAATCTGGTGGTAAAATATGTGGTGAAATCTTGATTTGCTTTATTTAAACTAATTTTTTTACAGTATATATAGACTCAACACCGTGAAAAACACCAAGGGAACTTGTATTGTGAAGCGGTTATGCTTCAAACTTGTGACCTCAATGAATTCATGCCAGAATTTAGATAAGTTAGACAAGAATAATCCACGAGTCCAAAAAGTCGCACTAAGGACAACTCGAAACTAAAGGAGTTTTCTTTAGTGCGACTTTTCAGAGTTTCTGGTGTCAAAATCTAGTGGTAAATTTTGTGGTGAAACCTTAATTTGTAATATTTAAACTAGTTTTTTTTACTTTATATATGGATTCAACACTCTCACAAAACCCCTAGGGCGCTTCTATTCTTGAGTGTTACACATCAAACTTGTGATTTCAATGAGTTCTTGTCAAATTTTTGAGAAATTAGACTCGAATAATCCACCAGAAAAGCTTCGAAAAAGTCGTATTAAAGATAACTTGTAGCTAAAGGAGTTGTCTTTAGTGCGACTTTTTGGAGTTTCCAGTGGTGGAATCTGGTGGAAAATTTTGTGGTGAAAGCTTGATTTGTGTTATTTAAACTAGTTTTTTAACTTTATATATGGATTCAACACCGTGAAAAACTCTTAGGGCACTTCTATTGTGTAAGGGTTACCCGTCAAACTTATGATTTCAATGAATTCCTCTCTGATTTTAGAAAAATTAGATAAGAATAATCCACTGGAAAAGCTTCCAAGAAGTCACACTAAAAACAACTTGAAACTAAAGGAGTTTTCTTTAGTGCTACTTTTTTGGATTTTCTCGTGCTAGAATCCTGTGGAGGCATTTGTGATGAAATCTTGATTTGTGATATTTAAACTAGTTTTTTGACTCTATATATATTTTTATCAACCTAAAAAACCCTAGGGAACTTTTATTGTGCAGTGGTTACCCATCAAACATGTGATTTCAGTGAATTCTTGCCGGATTTCAGAGAAATTATATTGTAATAATCCACCGGAAAAGCCTCCAAAAAGCCGCACTAAAGACAACTTGAAACAAGGAGTTTCCTTTAGTGCAACTTTTTGGAGTTTTCGGTGCTGAAATCAAGTGGAAAATTTTGTGGTGAAATCTTGATTTGTGTTATTTAACCTAGTTTTTTTATTTTAATATTATAAATAAAATTTTTATTGATATTTAATAATATAAAAACCAACATTTAAAAATATAAAGTTGGGTCAATATTAATTTTAAAAGTTTTTAAATAATCAAAACAAATAAAACCCTATATTACATAACTTTACTTTAAATCTTTAATCAAATATTTATTATATAATAGTATTTTAATTTTTAAATAACATTCAATATATATATATATATGTAAAATAGTTTTAATTATATTTTAAATAATTTAGCTTTATTTTCTTTTAAAGATTAATAACTAAAAAATTGGTCAAAGTAAATGACGATGACCACCATCAATATTATTGGGTAGAGAGACACATTCTACAACTCAGTACGAGGGGATGAGTAAGTATGTCAAGTATCCAATAAAATATTAATAAAAAAAACTAATGTCTAAGTAATCATGGTGATAAAAACTAGGGATTTGATCTCTCTCGAGAGTTAGATGGATCTAAGCTCGTATAATTTGTCAACTGCTTTTTGTTAAGGTATTGTGTGGTCAAAGGTCACTAGTTAGTAACTCCAATAGTGAAAACCCAACAATACTAAGGGCTATTGTGAGCAAGATGATGCTATTAGTGGGTGATTTTGACAACTTAGTGCTAAAGACAACTCCATATATTAGTTAGACAAGGTATTTTCCATCATTTCAAAATTGCTAAAAATACTAAAAAAAAACCATTTAATCTATTTCATAATTTCCAAAATGACAAGAATCTTGTGGAAAAATTTGTGTTGAAATCTTGATTTGTGTTACCTAAACTAGTTTTTTTACTATATATATGGATTCATCACCGTGAAAAACCCTAGGGCACTTCTACTATGCACGTTTTACAAATAAAGTTGTCATTTCAATGAATTTGTGGTGGATTTTAGAGAAATTAGAGTCAAATAATCCACCGGAAAAGCTTCCAAAAGGTCGCACTAAACACAAGTGGAAGCTAAAGGTGTTGTATTTAGGGAGACTTTTTGTAGTTTTTGTCTTTATTCTCAAATTTTAATATAAAGTATATATTACATTAATTATAAATTTCCTCGAAACTAAAAAAATGTAAAAAAAAATGTATGCAAAAATTATTGATTTTAAATATTATAAATATGATCTATTTTTTTTATTGAAAGTTAAATTAATAAAAAAACAATATTTTTTAAAAAATAATAAATAAAGTTGGGTAATATAATAATTTTTAGCATGTTTTATAACATTAAAACAATAAATATGACTATCTTATACAACTTTACAATTAAATTTTAAAATCAAAATATTTATTAAAGAAAATTAGTATTCTAATTTTTAAAATTAAAATATTAATATAAATATAAATATAGTTTCATTATATTTCGATATAATTAGCTGTAATTTTCTTTTAAATTTTAATAAATAAAAAATTGGTCAAAGTAAATGACCATGACCACCATCAATATTAATGGGTAGAGAGGCACATTGTACAACTCAGTATGAGGGGATAGGTATGTCACTTTTCCAATAAAATATTAATAAAAAAGTTAATGTCTACAATAAAATATTAATAAAAAAATTAATGTTTACGGGAAAAAATGAAAATAATCATGGCGATAAAAACTACAATACAATTCAATAAAAAGAATCAATATTATTGGGTAGAGAGGCACATTCTACAACTCATTATGAGGGGATGGTTAAGTATGTCAAGTCTCCAATAAAATATTAAAAAAAAAAAATTATGTTTCCCGAAAAGAATGAAAATAACCATGGTGATAAAAACTACAATACAATTCAATATAAATAATCAAAATTCCTACTCCAAAATCTTTTAATATATATTTTAATTAAATATTTGTAAAATAAATCTTTGAAAGGAAAACCATATCTTATGGATATACTAAAACCTTTAGGCATAAAGATTTCCATATAAAAGTTGTAATATTTGAAAATATGAATTTGATATAGTTTTATTATAAATTTTGTTATGGTGCCCTGTAAAAAACATCATTAAATTTAATATAACTATTATATTAATATTGTTAAACTTAGGGATTAGATCGAGCTAGGCCCATGATAGATAGGAGTTTAGATAGATCTAAGATGGTATAATTTGGTAAGCCTTGTTTTGCTAAGGTATTTTGTGTTGAAAAGGTCACTAGTTAGTAACTCCACTATCAAAAAACCAATAATGTTAAAGGCTAGTATGTGAACAAGCCCATGCAATCAACCCGTGATTTTGACTACTTAAATGCCTTTGGGTTTCCCCTACCAAAAAAACAAAAAACTATCATATAATTTCCAATTAATTTCACATATTCAAACAAAAGTAGAGTCTAACCATAGATGAAATGGGTCTTTGACCTAGAGATTGTAACTTCTTCTTGTTTAAAATATATTTTTGAATGCATAATTGGTTTCATTACCTTTATTAGTTAAACAAAGCCTTTTACATAATTTCAAATTCCTAAAAATATTATATATAAAAGACCATTTAATCTATTTGCTAATTCCGAAAATGAACATTTCAGCTATTGGTTAAACAAAAGGGTTTCCACTATTTGGAAATTCCAAAAACAAGATATAAAACAAGAGTTGGTTAGCCCTAGTTACAAGGAGTAGTAAAAAGTTTATATGGTGGAGTCCGACAATAAGAAGAGGTGGTGCTCTTCGCTCCTTCTGTTGAGAAAATTTGTAATGATTAGTGGTTATTGACTAGTGATCGCATAGCAGACTCGTGACTCTGTTTCCTTCAATCTGTTCTGAGCTTGGTTTCCTCAAAATTATGTAAGCTTCTTGCATTAATTCAAAGAGTTTCCCTAGTTCTTGAGTATGGATAGAGAGGCTTTTACACCATTATATGGAAGAAATTGTAAGTGATTTATGGTTTGTTCTTTTGGCCTTCAGAGCCACTTTTCCATCAAGCTTTTTGAAGGTACAGCAGTAGTAACTATATTCGAATATGAAGCTGCTAAGACAAGCGTGAGTTATTTTATCTCCCCCATTATGTTAGTGTGATGTGAAGGACTGATTTTGTGTTTTCTTTACCCTGAATTGATTTTAATGATTTTCAGTTGGAATTTTGAATTCAAGCTATAGCTTGATGTTAAAATCATGTAATTTATTTTATAGAATATTGAGATTTAGAGATCTGTTTTCTGAATCTATTACATAATTTTTTTTAATTTTCTAGATATTTGAAACCAGTTATTGTGATTTACTTTTATTAGAATTAAATAAACCATATTGACTAGTTTTAAGATTTAGTAATTTAAAAAATTATGTGATAGCAAATCTCTGAATAACTCTACACTCAAAAGCTTCTATTCAGTTAGATCTTTGAATAATTTTACTTACCAAACTTTTTATTAAGTTCAAAACGATTTAGTAATTTAAAATATTTTGTGATAAAAAATCTCTAAGTAACTTTAGACACAAAAGCCTCTCTATTCAGTTGGATCTCTGAATAACTTTATTCACAAAACCCTTCATGAAAGTTATTCAATTGGTAAGTGAATGTGATGTTGCGCCAAATAAAGGGCATGCAACAGTATCTTAATTAAGCGCATGCAACAATAAGATGGCGGAACATTCCCGGCGGCGGATTGCTCCAGTAACGGGGAATATTGTGGATGCGCAGTTAAATCGGATTGAACAATATTTTATCAGCCTTGCGGATGCGAAGTTAAATCATATATTGGATTTTGCATCCTTTTATTAATCGTTGTTAATGCAATGTCTAGGGAAAGAAGCTGGCTTTCTGTGCCCATTTGCAAGAAGTGGGATTTCTGTGCTTTTGAGGCCATGCATTTCTTAACCATCCATTGCATTTTTTTTAAGTTTGGTAATTTACCCGAAATAATTTTATGTAGTTATCCATGTTGTTTCTTAATATTGAATTTTTGCCAGTGATATTTGCTGATATTTTTGTTGCTACTGGAACTTCAGAATCACTGCCATGGCGTGATGGTACCTTTTTTTTTTGTTTTCATACATCATTTATGGTTATATTTGCTGACAATTTTGTTGCTACTGGAACTTCAGAATCACTGAGATTACCTGATGTTCTTTTTTGTTTTTTGGTTTTCATAAATCTATTTATTGTTATATTTGCTGACATTTTTCTTGCTATTGGGACTTCAGAATCACTGAGATGGGGTTGGTTTTTTCTTTAATAGTTTTTATAGATTAGTTATTGTTATGTAGAGATCTATTATCTTTATAACCACTTTCTTTCTTAAATTTTTTAAAGATATGTTGGAATAACCATTCCATAGGGCACACTCTTGTTCATATGGGTGTATAACCATTCCCTGGAATAAATTTGAAGGTGTATTACAAAATGTTTTTGTGACAGTATGCAATGTGTTGGTCAATCTTGCAGAAGTGCAACATAGAAATTAGGAACTGCAATATGCATGTCATGAAGAATCATCTTTCCTATTGTAGATTCTACATTTTTCATTTTTATGTGTTTGTAAGTTGTGGGTTTTTAGGGAGTGTTAAGGTATATGCATTTGTTTCAAAGGATGGGTAATTATAGTGGAGTTCCCACTTTGTATTTTTTTTAGATGTTTTATTTCAAGAGAAATTTTGGACTCTTGTCTAGAATTGGTATTGGATAAACAATAGAAAGTAACTTGTTATTATTATGGGTAGTTAAATGTTACAATTTCAAGGTGTTTTTACCCTACATGTTCTATTTAACTGTTGCACCTTTATGTTGGTTGAAACACATATGGGTTATATCAATTTGACCCATCCCCTTAGATTTGTTCTTATTTATCAGTCCCATGTTACTTTTTTGAAACTACAATGACAATTTATAGTTTGTGTATTATAATATTGTCAATTGATTACTTCTTGTGAAGATTTCTTATTACAAACTGGAAACTATTCTTCCTTTATTCTTTGTTTTCTATCAAGAATCAACTCCCACTATAGTTGCAATTCCAAATAGTTTCTTTTCACAGTTCTATTTTTATTTGGCTTACAACCTTTACTTTTAAAAATAACATACTCATTGTTAGAATGCATAGTTCATGCTTCAATTTTTGTTATAATGTTCTTGTTGAGTATTTTTGTCCAATCTTTGGAGTTAGTTATTAAATTCTAACTCTATTATTTTATGTGATTTCTTATTTCATCTAGTGCTTATAATCTAGTAGGTAAGCTGGATCCTATTTTCTCTGGAACCTTCTTCCCACCTTTATAGAGAACACATATATATATATATATATATTGCAGTTCTTAATAGATTATGGGTAAAGATCTGATTATCTAGCCAGAAAAGCTTTTTCTTAAAAGCAAATGATTATTGAAAGCTTGATTGGGATTGGCTTATAAGGAAAATGGAGAACCTTATTCACCACTAGTGTAACTATTGGTTATCAAGATGGGTTTGACTAGTTCTAGTTAAAACAGTTTTAGAAGCACAACATGTCTTCTGGTAAATACTATCTTTGATCCCTGGGGCATTCTTTACAAGATTCAGTGGCTCTATTTCTAATTCATATGGTATGGTAGTAGGGAGAAATAAGGGTTGCCTTTGGTTAAGTGGAATAAATTTGCTCTCCCAAAATCCCAAAGGGGCTAGGTTTTCAAAAAAATATTACTATTTATGCCTTGGTAGGCAAGAGTGTATGGAGGATAATAAATTCCAATGGATTATGGACATAGGTTATTTGATCAAAATCTATCCAGCTAGACTCTACTGGATTGTTTGAGGTGTCCAAATCCCACAAAAAGGCTGGATGTTTTAGAAAGCTCTTATTGATGCCCTTCCATCAATTCATTAACTATTTTGTTGGAAGGTTGGTAAAGGTGTCCAAGTGAAACTCCCACTTGACCCATGGGTGGGGTGCACTAAGGTATATCATTTCCGTGATCATATGATAACACACATTCAGGCCAATGGATATTACACCTTATCTCAAATTGTAGATCCACTAGCTTCAACAACATATCTATATGAAGATAAATATACATCTCCATATCCTCCGAATTTCTAAGACATTACCTTGTCCAATTTCATATCCATTAGATCTTGGGAGTATAAGGATAATCTAGTGATTCAATTTTGACCTAATCCATACCTTCATTTAGAGCTCAAGAAAATGATGTTCTAGGGATATTCTCTAACTAATAGTTATCCATATGTTCATGAAAACTGATGTAGATGCTCTGGTTCTAGGTGACCCACTCTTTTCACTCGGCATAAAGGTTCAGATTCTTCTCCACTGAAAATGAATATCTTCATCTGTTTCAAAATTATAGTGAGTGTGGGATCTTCTGATGCAAATCTGAATGTCATGCAAAACTTCTTAGATACTATGTCTCAATCTCTTGTCTCTCTCCTAGTCTCTTCATGAACATACCAACTCCTTGGTCCAACATCTAGAGCATGAATGAACTTATGAGTCCACTCATGTTTGGGAACTTGCTTGGATAGATGATCACTGGAACTATTTCTTGGAGATATGGATTATAACCAACCCAATAGCAACAAGAGGTGGGGATGATGACCAGCCCCTCAACTATCGTACAGAGGTTTAGGCCCCCAGTGATTATACCTTCACACCTTTCTTGGACAGATGAGGATTACTCCTTTAGGGAACATTATATTATCTAAGCGAGCATGGATGTTTCGGAGCACAAGGTTTAGGTGATAGTAAATATAGTATAATAGGCTGTGATGAGCCGACAACTAATACTGTTGCATATATGATGAGCCGGCACCAAATAAAGGAAAGGGGAGCTATTATCCGGGGCAGGAGCCCCGGAACTAATGGTACACAGAGCTATTTCTCAACCAGCAACTCTGGTCGTGTGAGCCGAGATCTAAGGTTAGTGATGGAGACGCAGTTTCTTATCCATCACTAGTAGCATAGGTAGAAGTAGAGGTAGATGCAGCTGACTAAGCAGTAGACCCAAGCTCAACCAGCAACTCTAGTCGTGTGAGCCGAGATCTAAGGTTAGTGATGGAGACGCAGTTTCTTATCCATCACTAGTAGCATAGGTAGAAGTAGAGGTAGATGCAGCTGACTAAGCAGTAGACCCAACACCAGTAGATGTAGAGTAATATGTTTAAGCAAGACGAGTAGCATAAGTAACATAAGCAGTAGAAGAGCTATTAGATCAGTAGCAGTTGTTTGCAGCAACAGCAATAACAAGAGAAGAAGAGGTAGCCGGAATGTAAGATCGAGACCCATTATCAATAGCTTACCCACCACTATCTTGCCTGGTATCTATTCCCATCCCAGTTTACCCAGCGCTAGGAGAGGTAGATTCAGTAAATGTAGAGTCTGTTGATTCTGCTAATTAAGAAAGCGATCCAATTGATTCAGAAGCGATTGACATGGTTCCCATACCAAAGGTACCGAAGTCAGTTAATCTAGAGCCAATGAATGATCCAGTATCTTACCTAGTTCCAGTCTACTAAGCTTCACCCGTTTACCCAATGTAAGGTAAAGGCAATCGGACACCCAACAATAGAAGTTCTAATTAATCAGTCAATGGAGATTACAGAATATCCACTTATACCTGATCGAGATCTAGAACCAGAAGCATATCAACTCGAAGCACCCTACGCAGCGTCTGTCTATCCAATACCATCATATAACCCAACAACACCAGCAACAGATCCTGTTCTGTGCCATCATCCATCTCTTGACCAGAATCGTTGTAGATAAAATATCCACTTATACCTTGGTGGAAGAACTCCATTCTCGTCGTTGGATCATCCTAGAACGCTCATACACCTAACTTGTTATTAGTACCTATTCAGTGGTGGCTGCTAGTACCTATTAATCTAGGCGTAGGCAGGGGAAGGAACAAAGCTATAAGCGAAGGGATTGTAAACAAGTGATTCGATTAATCCAGTAGTTGATTCAGCAACCATTGAAGCAGTTGAAGATACATACCCATGCCCAGAAAGCTAATCCAGCTATATAGGACCAATAGTTTACCCGCCACCACCTCTAGTACCAGCAGCAACAAGAAAAGTAGATGTTTTTTCAGTTGAATATGTAGTTGACTCTACAGCAACAGGTTGACCATAAGTAGATCTTTGTTGGGTATTTTTGTTTGCAATAGGAAAATACCAAAACCAGACAAACACCACAGAACCAATGCTCTGTTTCCTTTGCTCCAGGATCTTTTTGCTCAAAGGACCCTTTTTAAAAAAATAGCTGAGAACAGAGTATTTCTCCACCATAAAAGATTTCCATTCATTAAAATAAAAAACACTAATACATATTCATCCTCTTTGCTGTGAGAGATTTACCAAAAACAACATTCAACCAAAACTCTGTTTTCACCTGAGAATTTAATGAGACATATTCATCCTCTTTCACTCAGAGGGATTCACCAAAACATTACAAAAGAAATTACTCTGTCTCCTTGAAATTTTACACCACTGTGTGTAAAAATTTCATTTACATTCACTGCTGTGTGAAAACAAAACTTACAGGGATTTATAGATTTACCTTTTCACCTGTGAAACAATCCATGGTTTTGAAATAAAACAACCTCCTGTTTTTTTCATTCACTTCACTGCTACTCCTGCACTTCTGTGCATTCTTTTTACATCACATTACAAACAAAAAAAAACTTTACCCTGCTACATTTTCACCATGGTCTTCATTTGCTCCTCTGTTCTATTTTTTTTCTTACACACTGCTGTGTGTTTTCATTTCGTATTTAGAAAATAGATCCACACAAAAATTACATGACATTACAAAAAAAAATTCCCGCACTTCTGTGCTTTCTTACCTTTCTCCTTTTTCACACTGCAAGGATCGCTCTTCCTTTTTTTTATATGCGATTACTTTTCCTTTTTTTAACTGGTGCTGCGGACCCTAATTCTTTTTCTTCATGTGCCATTCATAACCCACGCACACTCCAATCCCCGTGTGCTTTTTTTACATAACATACAAAACTGCAATCCCTTTTTTTTATTGGCTGCTGCGAGCCCAATTCATCTCATCCCCGTGTGAAATACTCTCTACCTGGAGTCAACGCTTCAACATTTCATATGCACGAATAATAAAATAAAATAAACTTACATTGTATTTCCGCCCATACTCCGTATTAAATCCCCGTAGGAAAACATTAAACTTTTACCAAACTCATGTCATAAAATTATTACAAGGTATGGTCCAGTAATTTTTTACTCCACGCTGCATTAACTTTCAATAGGCCCGTATGTACTTTGATGAACATAACCGGCGGAGACCTTTCCTGGAGATCGAACGGCGGACAGTCTTTGAGCTGATCGGACGCATATCGGGCGGGATGAGTTGACCACAAGTTACCTTCCGAAAAGTGCTTGAGGCTTAGGTCACGGTTGGACAGTTGTCAGCATCGTAGCACCATGTCCGGAAACCACTTCAGGCCGAAAGGTGGTGCGATGAGTTACCGGGCGGTTTAGGTTTACTTTGGTGGTTTT
>APFE030389458.1:1101-59535 GCA_000404065.3 Pinus taeda
GACCTAACAATAATAATATAAAGGCACAAAAATAACAATAGAGGGATTCTATGGGGCACAATAATAACAATATGGGGACAATAGGGGCATAACAATATTAATAAGGGATACAAATAAAATATAATGGGGGAATCACTAGTATTATAGGGACTACACAATGCGTAGTTACCACAGTCATTCAATTAACCCTGTCAGTCAAAATTGTGTAATTCCTCTCATTAGATGCTCTGGTTGATACTTGATCATGATTTGAATTTAGATTTGTAAGAGCTAATGTTTGCTTGCCATGAGTGTCCATTTCTTCCCACATGTACCACACACTTGGAGCACTTCTCTCCAACAATCATTATAACATGGCACCAAAGAGAGTTGCTTCAAGAGAGACCACTAAAAGTAGTATTGGGGAAGAAGTTGAGTGAGTGCTAGTTTACTTGCCAATATATGCATATGCCCAATTGTTTATAAAAAAGGAATCAACAGTAACATCGAAGAAAAACTAACAATAGTGGAAGAAGGCAACAATCTCGTAAATGATTAGGGAAAGAGAAAATTGTTGAAATAATAAAGGGAGAAAAAGCTACAGAGTGAAAGCAGATTCAATCTTCATGCAAGTAACTTTGACAATAGAAGAAAAAGGAAGCAGAGGAAACATACAGGAGAGAAGAGGAAGAGAGAAGAGAAGATCTTGCAGGTAGAAGAACTAAGATCATAGTAAGAAGAATAAGAACCAAAGGAAGAATAGGAGCTGAGAAGGAAAGAATAAGAAAAGAAGCAGAAACAAGAAGAAGAACAAAGGAAATGTGCAATGACATAGCAAACAATGCCATACAAGTAAATGAGCTAGAAATTCTAACAACTTAAGAAGAGAGTGAACAGATGTAGGTTACCTCACCAAAGCTACGCATAAGAACCAAGTCTGGTTAGAGGTCGATAGGTACATGGAGTAGCTAAGTTGAGAGGCAACCAAGGATGACTTGGAACTGAGCACACCAAACATGCAGAAGAACACTAATGATCATGTCATGGTCTACAGCATGTTGTACAAGCTTTAGGATTAGACAAACACAGGTTACAAGACCATATACCTAAATGCTATGAAGGTAAGATTCTGTTACCAAGAAGAAACCATCAAGTAGTTTGGGCACATCATCTCATAGTACCAAGCTTGGCATCAATACATGACCGAGGAGTATCAAGTGGAGGTTGTCGAGTTGGTCTTTCCCCAAACTCTGGATTCATAATGTTTTGTCTTGTTAGGCTATCTCTAACCTATTTTGTCTCACATGGGTACACATGAAAAATGTATATTATTAGTAAATATATTGTAAGTGAAATCCATAGTGTCACTAGTGGAATATGAATTGTGACTATGTTGTAAAGAGTTATTTGTAAATAAGTTGAAGAGTCATGAGGGTAGTTGAAGAGTCACAAAGGGGAATGTCAAGGGTCACCCCACCCTTTGTTATAAATAAAACCTCATAACTCATAGAATAGGCTTCTGGAAGCCAATATTTTGGCTAGGAATTGCTTAAACAAGGTTTCGAGAGTATTGAGACAAGCCTTGGATTCTCCACAATGTAGAGCAAGTACATCTCTTTGGAGGAACAGGCAATGTGGACTGTAATGTTTCACGATTTGGGTGAGTGGTTGTCAACGGTATATGCATGGATGGAACTTTTACTTAATAATATAATTGAACCAACACATTTTCATGCATATGTTTTTATTGTAGTTCGACTATTATGGCTACTTTAGCAATGCATGTTATTTAACTTACACATTTGTGTATGAACTATTTTGTATGCAATTGCATGAATCTTGTTGGAGACATGTTGATGTATTAACTCGTCACTTTCGATTATGGACTATTCTACTTGGATCTTGTGATGTCATATTGCTCATTTATTCCTCTTAGGTTGCATACTATTGCATGATTATAAGGGACACACTTCCTTTCCCCCCTCTATGTTAGAACTCCCATGCATCTCACTTGACTCTCACAAAGTTGTCATACTTACCTCTACGCACTACCTCAATCAAGGCACTACTTTACTACCCACTACCAGGACTCCTACTCCAAACGATCTGAGGTCTAGTTGGGGCTTCTTACCGGGGAGATCCCTTGACATGTTGGCAAGTCTAGCACTGTCAACATTTATGGCACTAGAAGGAGGGCTAGATGACAAGTTGGGCCCTCTAAGTCTGTTTTGAATATCTACACATCATTCATGACTTACATTACAATCTCAACTCTGACATGTTTTCTCATGCACATGATTTCGAAGCACTGAAGGATGTCATTGATGACTTGTCATGACTCACATGAAATGGTGAAGGCAAAATATCCCTGCTAAGACACAAAGTTGACCTCTTAGGCTTTTGGGAGAGGAATTAATTTCCCTTCGATGACATTTCATGTGGGTTTTTTGCTTACACGTTAGAAGGAAATGTTGGGCAATGGTGTCGCACATTACCCGCGGCCTTTATTCACTCTTTTAATCATATGATTAGAGAGTTAGGTTTTTTTTTCTTCCATTATGACTGTAAAACACTTAATAAAAAAAATCTAGAATTACGGAAAGAACCTCATGAATCTATTGTGCAATTTTGGGATCATTTCTACAATCTTTCTTTTCAAATCCCTGAAGATGAAATTGATTGGAAATTTCTCAAAGAAATATTTGAGTATCTTCTTCACGTATCTGAAAATCCACATGAGTTAGAATCATTCGAACCCCTCCCAACATACCTTGGTGCTAGATATTCCAAATCAAAGATGAAAAAGGTTTCTATCACAAGTGAACCCCCATCCTCTTCTCATCAAACAACTCTAGCTTCGTAGGACAATCTGGGAGAAGTTGTGAACCAATCTAGAGATCTGCACAGACCTAGATGAAAACCCTAATGGTTGTCATGTGATCTCATTTTCTCAACCTCTATCCTCTGGTTCCCATGATCTTCTAGATTTGACCGTGTTGTGTTCATGTGTTCTGGATTCCACATCTGTTGTTCATGAGGATCAAGTCTTCGATGGAGTTGGTGTTAAACAGCCAACCTGCATTGTTGTTTTTTATGAGTATGTGTGGGAATATGAAGAAGAACCTCTAATGAAGGATGACCTTCTTCCGTCCACACCTCATCCGCTTTATCCTGAAATCTTCCGTGATTCTGCTATTTCTATTTTTTCTTGTGAAAATTCATACCAAGATGTTTCTACTTCTGATCATTCACACAACACATAGGATTTCAGTTCGTCATTTGATATCAAGGAGGACAAATTTTTATATCCAAATCCACCCAATCTGTCATCTTTCATTTTTGAAAATTTAAAGGGTGAAAATTTTTGTTTCTCATCAACCCCTCTGTATGATTCATCAAATCATGAGGATGTCGGTGTACATCTCAAATTTTCTAATCATGGCTATCGTGATATGTTTTCTCATTCATTTGATGACGATTTTGATTCACTTGTTGTTGATCTTTCCAAGCCACCAGTATTTGATGATCTACTTGCTGACGAAGTGAAACCCATCAAGTTGTCGAGACACTTCAGCTTGAGCTGATGGTTATGTCAGGTTCTTGTAGCCTTGAGTTCAATTCCACTTTTGATAAGAAAATTGTTGAATCACCCTAGGCTCCTTATCTCTCTCTTGTTTCAATTGAAAATCAGTCTTATCTATAGTTTTGAATCCTCCACCAGAACCTGACGATCCTATCACTCATTCTTTCGAGGAGTCACATGTAGCAATTCATGTTGTGAAATGAAAGTTTTATTCTTTCTACATGTTTGCTCCTGTGTCAAGGTCAAAAGAGTGTGCATATTTTCATCGCTGCATAATGTGATTCTACACCATGGTATGTCTACAGAGTGCCTGTCACGCGCTTTTACTCTTTTCTTTTCCATGGACACATCTAAACTTTGAGTATGTTGGTTTTCATTATTTTATCTTTCTTGCATGCTAGTTCGCCTAAATATCTTTCCTATCAACCATGCCTTCACTTACATGGGCCAACCAATGCGCCAGTGGATGCATTGGAAATATCACTTCACATGAGTAGGCCCATGCATTGTTTAGCTTAGGAGTAGGAATAGTGTTTTCTTTCCTATTTGTGTTTGATTTCTTGTTTTGGCTTTTTCTTACTTGTTTTACTTTCATGTTACTGCTTTCCTTTGCTTGTTTGTTTGTCTATGCACCCATACAATCTTCCCATGAAACCTTGTTTGGCTTCTTGAGACAAGCATGGTGAAATACAAGAGGACATGTACAACTACCAACATTTGGTTATCTGTTTATTCCCTCTCCTTATGAAGATCTTTCATTATTTTAGTAGATGACACCCTGATGGAAAATACGTTCCTCTTAGAGTAAGCTTTGGTGAAAACACAACGCTTGCACTTTTAACTAGTACTGCCTACTCTAATTGGTTTTCTATATTTGGTTAGCGCTTGTCAACACATTCAACTAGAGTAAGGTGAGGGGGGAAACCTTAACAAGTATATCAGAGGTATATATAACATATTTCTTTGAAGGGACAACCTCTTCTGCTCTCAATAAGTTAGGATCCCTCTTCTACCTCATGAATAAATGAGTGCCTATGAACAATTCATTAGAAAAATGAAAAAATAAAATAAATGCGAAAGAAGAGAAAGTCTTCCCTCACAGGGAGGTGAAGAAAGTAACTCCTCTAGGGTACTATCCAAGCTCACTAGCAGCAAAGCAATTTTTGTGTTCCTTAAGTGATGCCTCTGAGGTACTATTAAGGTCTACTAGCAGTGGAGCAACACCAGAGATGCAACTTAAACTCTGACAGACTATATTACTTGTGCATTAATATACCCCTCATCCCCAATGGAAACAACATAGTTGACTTGGCTTTGTACGTGTGATGCAAATAAAAGAGAATGGTAGGGACTATATCTTTAACTCAAGCTAGTGAAGTAACCATGATGATCAAAGAATCGAACAATACTTCCAAAGGAGTTAGACTCACTTTACACAAGGCAAGGTCCATACAGAGAGCCAGAGTTCTACTAGTGTGTCACCAATTTTGTAGTGGCTACAACCACCCTCCAAATTTTTTCCTACTTTTTATTTTGGAGCCTCCCTACTAAATGCCCAAAAGCTTATCTTACACTAACCCACGTACTTGTGCTTTCATTGAGTTTTATCTTTTCCTTACTGCTTATGTTTTCTTACTTTCTTTGTTGTTTAACCACAAGCTAACCTCTTCACTTGGTTGCAGTCTGGTTCTAGGTCTGCCTTGGTGATCTGTGCAATCCTAGAGGGAAACAAACCTTTCTCTCAGGAAATGCAAAGTTAAAGCCCACAATGAGCTTCACCTCCAGAATTGTGCAGACCCAGCTGAAAACCTGTCTTCATTTGCGAAATTGCATAGAGCCTAAGAGGCAAACTAGAGCTACTTAGCCCAGAAATTATGCAGAACCTATTGTGCTCAAAAACTACTCAGTGCATGAACCAAAGAGCTACCCAGTCCTTCCTAGAACTGCGCAATATTTCCAGGCAGAGCAAGGAATTTTTCCAGAAAAGAAAGAAGCTAAGAGGAAAAGCATACCTAGGAAGTAGGGATCTATTATTAGTTTCCTAAAGGTGACACATTTCCATCTTTAGAAGTTTCTACCAAGTATCATTGTTGTCCTTGATCTCAAGCATATGCGTCATGAAATCCATTCTGCTCAAATATTTGAAATATATGCCTCTAGATCTCATGTATACTTTCAATCATCAAGATCTAGCTTCCCTAGTAGATCAAGGAGCCTTTAGAGCATTGTCATTGATTTTCAGGGTGAGATTTGCTTTTATCACCACTTGCTACCTTTTCTGTCACCTTTATTTATTTAGCTTGTGAGAGTGTTGTTTCACTCATTTTTTCAATGACTGTTGGAATTTTAACTTGTTTTAACTTGTTTCACATGACTTTTCCCATTTATGCACCAACGACCATCGTACGATGACTCCCTTCACATGCCTCTTGTTCCTTTAGTTTGATCCATTGCTGCAGTTGTTTTACATGCATACATCTACACTTAGTCAGATCTGCTCTCATCCTTACATCATCCTTTAGATTTAATTTTTTTCACACTCCCCATGGATAGATTTGGGCCTCTTCCTTGGCTTCTAGAATTGCATAGATCATGTCCTAGACTAGGTCTAGCCACACACTATGCAATTCCAGGAGCTAGCCTCCCAGCTTGCTCACTGACTCTGCACAATGTGCAGTATCTCCCAGTCCCTAACCTAGAATGAATTGCACATTGTGCAATTCCAATCATCAAGCTCCCACACTGACTATTGGGACTACACACGTGCGTAGTTCCCATAGTGATTCAGTCACTGTTGTCAGTCAAAATGGTGCAATTCCTCTCATTAGATGTCCTGGTTTCTACTTGATCATGTTGTGAAGTTAGATTTGTAAGTGCTAATGTTTTCTTTCCATGAGTGTCCCTTCTATCCCATAGGTACCACACTCATGAAGCACTTCCCTCCAACAGTCATTGTACCATGGCACCAAAGAGAGTTGCTTAAAGATAGACTATTAAAAGTAGTACTAGGGAAACAGTTGAGAAAGTGCTAGTTTACTTGCCAATATATCCATAGGACCAACTATTTATAGAAAATGAATCAACACTAACATGGCAACAAGACCAACAACAGTGACATAAGGCAACAATCTAGTATAGGATCAGGGAAAGGGGACATTGCTGACATAATAAAGGGAGAACAAATCTCCATAGTGAAAGAGGATTCAATATTCATGCAAGAGAATTTGACATCAGAAGCAAAAGGAAGCATAGGACACAGACATCACAATAGAGGAATAGAGAAGAGCAAAGCTTGCAGGTAGCAGAACCAAGATCGTAGTAAGCAGGGAAAGAACTGAAGGAAGAATAGGAGTCGAGAAGGAAAGAATAGGAAAAGAAGTAGAAACATGAAGAAGAACAAAGGCAAGGAGCTATGACATAGTAAACAATGCCATACAGGTTGATGAGCTATAAAATCCCAATAACTGAGAAAGAGATTGAACAGATGCAAGTTCCCCCACCAAAGCTAAGCACAAGAACTAAGTTTAGCTGGAGTTTGATAGGTACATGGAGCAGTTAAGGCGAGAGGCCATCATGGATAACTTGAATTTGAGTGCACAAAACATGTAGAAGCACACTAGTAGTCTTGCCATGGTCTACACCACGATGCACATACTTCAGGACGAAACAAACATAGGTTCCAAGACCATATACCTGGATGCTATGAAGGTAAGAGTCTGCAACAAAGAAGACACCATCAAGCAGTTTGGAGACATCATCGTGCAGTACCAAGCTTGGCATCAGTAAATGACCAAGTAGCATCATCTGGAGGTTACCAGGTTGGTCTTTCTCCAAACTCCGGATCCATAGTGTTTTGTCATGTTAGGCTGTCTCTATCCTATTTCGTTTCACATGGGTACATTTGGAAAATGTATATTATTAATAAATATGTTGTAAATGAAATTCCAAGTGTCACCAGTGGAATGTGAACAATCACTATGTAATGTAAAGAGTTATTTGTAAATATGTTGAAGAGTCATGAGGGTAGTCAAACAGTCACAAAGGGGAATGTCAAGGGTCACCCCACCCTTTTTTATAAGTAAAACCTCATAACTCATAGAATAGGATTTTGGGAGCCAAGATTTTTACTAGGCATGATTTAGAGAAGGCTTGGAGAGTATTGTGATGAGCCTTGGCTTCTGCACAACATAGAGTGAGTACATCTCTTTGGAGGAGAAGGCGCCGTTGACTGTAATGTTCCACAATTAGGGCTAGTGACTATCAATGGTGTATGTATGGATGGAACTTTCACTTAATAATATAACTGAGGCAACATGTTTTCATGCAAATGTCATTATTGTAGTTCAACTATTTTGGTTACTTTAGAAATATATGTTATTTAACTTATGCTTTTGTGTATGAACTATTTAGTATGCAATTGTATGAATCTTATTGGAGATGTGTTGTTGTACGAACTTGTCACTTTGGATTTTGGAATATTCTTCTTCTAGCCTGTGATGACATCTCATGTGTTCCTTTTAGGATGCATACTATTACAGGCTTCTAAGGGACACACTTACCTTTCCCCATCTGTGTTTTAGAACCCCCATTCATGTCACTTGACTCCTTGTAAGGTTACACACTTGCTTCCGAAAAAGTTATCGTACTTACCTCTGCGCACTACCTTCTTCAAGGCACTACTTTACTACCCACTGTTGGGACACCTACTCCAAACAATTTGAGGTCTAGTTGGGACTTCTTACTAGGGAGATCCCTTGACATGTTATAGAGTCCAACACCATCAACACCATGCATTGCAATCTATGCACAATTTTGATTGAAAACTTTGCAAATGTAATATATGCAGAATTTTTGTTCATCTTATGAAAATGAAAATTCTAACTATGCAAATGTAATCTATGCAAGATAATTCTTCAAAACAAACACAAGATATTCTAAATTAGTGAAATAACAACAAGCCTATTTTCCTTCACCAATGTAATTAAAGAGAAAATCGAATGTAAATAAAGGAAATTGGGTGAAAATTCCAAAGATAAAAAATGATGACAATCAACGGCAACTAAAATTTAGACAAAATTAAACACATCCCCCTACAATTGAGTGGGCAATTGTTTTGCAAAAATGAAAGCAAAAACATGCAAAAATTGTTAAGAAACGGAGACATCCCTCTAAGTAATTACCAAAGGAAATCAAATTAATAATTTCTCAAAAATAAAATTCAAAACACCCAATCAAATTGATAAAGACTCTATAAGACTATAAAAAAGCTTCAAAAACCATAAAAAAACAAAAATATGGACTCAAATCAGAGAAACCCTAGCTACTACAAAAATTTTACCTAGTTGTGCAAGCCATCCTTTTGATTCAGTGCACATACACATTAGTTCTAAGGACTAAGTGTGCAAATGTGCAATCTATTGCTAAAGATAAAATGTGGAGAGCCAGAAAATTTTAAAAAGATAAAAAACAAAGGTCTCAAACTCGAAATTTCAATTTTCAAAAGGGTTTAAACGTGTCAAGGGTCACAACACAACACATTAGAGAACTCTTGTTCCCTAGTATGGTTGCCAATTTTTTAGGCGAACAAATCACTTCTTGCATACAAGAATGATCTCCCTATATTTCCAACAAAGCCTACTGACAAACATCAAAAGAATTACTACCTTTCCTTTTCCTATAACTGAAACATGAAACATGTAGTATTCAAAGAATCACTTACCTATTAGCGATGTGCTTATAGAAGTCCTTTCAGTGATTTACATAGCCATATTTTCCTCAATGCCTTAGAGGCTTTCCCAATGCTTTCCACAACTTCTCCATGAGACTCCAAAATAGACCTGCATAGGAAAAAACATTTAAAGGGATCAAAGCATCTCACATATAAAATAAAAGGTAAATGAAATCCCTAACTTAACATACAACATATAGTTGAATCAATAATCCATTATAAACCATGCGAGTGATTAAGGAATCTCACAAATAACATCAAAATAAATGTAATTAGGAAAGAACGACTACATTGTATTAAATTCAGAGGAGAACATGCTTACAACATGGTTTCCTTGATCTCACAAATAGCTTCCAATGCTCTTCATTCATTCCCTTGATGACAAGCTCTTCAGACCAAAATCAACAACAAAAGTTTACAATTCCAAGTCTTTCTCATTCCTCTAGTCTTATGCTCAATTTATAGGCAAGAGGAGGAGGTTTCTAGTTCCTATTCTCAAGGGATATGATGCTTAAAAGGAGGAGATTAGTTCCATGAAACAAGGGATGAGGCATAAGTATGTAGTAGTTCAAGGTTTATAATTTGGATAAGGTTCATTTACCAAAGCTTATATAGTTTTGTTTTTTATTTTTACTTGTGTGAATAGAATTTCACAGTTTATAGTGGAAGATAGTGCACATAATTATGCAGACCACAATGGTAAATATTGCACATGTGCAAGTAATGGCTAGGAAAATTGTGCAAGTACTCAAAAATGATTTTTAAGAATTGAAACCCACAATTCCCTTTGTAGTTGGTATTGTTTTACTTCAAGCTTCATAGTGAATTCACTTGAGACACTCATCAGATGCTGAGAGATCTGAATTGACAACCATGGTGACAAAATTTAGTGTAACAACATCATGTATTAATATTAATCAGATCTTCAACCTTACACAAGGAAAATCAATTGGCAAACAAAAATTTAAATGATTCTTCTCTTCTTAAGAAATGGCCTTTCATGAATTTTATTTCTTTAGTAAAAAGGTAAGAGGTCTAGGTCTGAGGCTAGTGGATTGAAATTAGACCCTGTGGAAAAAAACACAAAAGAGGGGATTTTTCATATCATAAAATCTCACAGTAGGAGAGGGTGGGGAGGAAATGAACATATGTATGTTTATGCATTTCAATTTCTTACTCCCATCCTTCTTTTAGGGCACTTAGATTGGAGTTCTTTGGACCAATAATTACATATTGAATTTTATTTCCCTAAATATGAGGGGATTGGGGGCTTCCCTTAAGAAAAATGCACTTAAATGACTCTTCTTTCCCCATAATCTAGATGATGTATTTCTACAAGAGACAATGTGTTTGAGCTCAAAGGTGATTGATTTGTTTTCTAATTTACTGCCAAGGTGGAACTTTAATGCTATAAATATTTGTGGATTGTTAGGTAGATTACTATCTAGTTGGTCCTTTAAAGTTGAAGATTTTAAAAGTTCAGTATGTGTAGGTGGGATTCTTATGGAAGGCATTGTTCCCTCAACCGAGTTTCCATTAACAATACTAAATTGTTATGGTCCACATAAAAATAGGGAATTTTTAATTGTTGGAGATGTTAAATAGTGTCTTCATTCACAGAGTTAACCTAATCATAGCAAGGGACCTAAATTTCACCTTTTTGAGGAAAGAAGTGTGGGATCAAAGTAATAGAGGAGATAGAGTGGTTCAATTCTTTCATCATTGGCTAGAATCGATTGCTATGGTGGATATAGAGTCTACAAATTTAAATCCAACATGGTCAAACAACTAAAGAGGTGAAAATGTAGTATGGAAGAGATTGGATAAGTTTATAATTAAAGAGATCTTATGCTTAAATATACATTGATTCTTCTGTGATAAGTAATGAATCCATATTGGATCATAAACCTATCTTCTTATAAATGGGGGAGGTTGATGTGAGGCAATATTTATTATTTTATTGAAATACAAATGACTTGATGATGTAATTTCATGACTCTTTTTCATTAGGTTTGGAAACATGTTGATAGGTCAAGCCGAGTACCTCCTATGGATCATTTTACTATGAATTTAAAATTTTTGAAGGAAGTTGTATGCAAATGGCCAAAAATTAAAAGGTGGAGATTTATGGCTACTTGAATAAGATAGGGGATAAAATTCCATATCTGTATCTTTGAGGAGATGGAGATTTAACAAACTATGGACAAGAACAAGATAGAGAACTAGAATAAAAAAAAAATGCATGTTACGGGAATAAGAATTATATTGGAAACTTGAAATCTAAGTCACTTGGATTGTTGAAGATGAAAAAAGTACTATGTTCTTCCATAGGTATATTATAAATTGAAGGGTTGTAAGCCATGTTTGGTAAAAAATTTCATCGGATGGTTCCAAAGTTGTTTCTTCCTTTGATGAAATTGCGTAGGAAGGAGTAGGATTTTATGAGAAACTATTCGAAGGAAGTGTGCATATAAATTTTATGGATCAATTGAAAACTATATAAAATTTCGCCCAATTCTCCATGGATAAAGAATGAAATTATATAGGGAGACCCTCAATAGTGGAGGAAGTTTTAAATATTCTTAAGAAGATTCCCAAAGAAAAAAGTCCAAGGCCTAATGGTTTGGGTGTAGAATTTTTCTTCTCCATTTCTAATTTGATGGGGAAATATATCTTAGACATGGTTGTGGATTCTATAAGAAGGGGGTTTGTTTCTGGAAATATTATTGCCACTTTTCCTTCCATAATTTTGTTGATGGTGTTAGACCCGCCAACATGAGGGGATCTCCCCGGTATGAAGTCCCAACTAGACTTCACACCATTTGGTGTGGGAGGTCCATCCGATACGATGGCCCATTTGCCATTATCTTAAAGATATGCCTTAGCTCTTGCTTGTCAGCAGATGAGAGTGGTATTCTTCTTCTTCGAAGGGTGGTGTTCACGTGCCTGGTGAGTGCTAGTGTTACTTGTGTCAAGGTTCTTTCAAAGCAGAGAGAGAGGGTGGGAGTGATTCTAAGGTTGGATGGGAGGAAGTCCCAACTATGTCAGAGAAACAAAACACAATAGGACATGCATAACTTCTGGAAGAAAAATCCACACGGATGTGGCAGTTACAACACAGAAATGAAGATAGCACGTACGATACCCAACGAGCAGCCCATGCAGGTGCAACGATTTGTATAGCAAGTTTCTTGAAAGGATCTGCCTAATGTCTGGGAGGTAACCAACACTGTCATGACATCATTAACAACTTATACAAAACATTACCATAAATATATGTATTAGAATAGTTGAATGAGTTTAATTGTTTAACACATGTTAAAGCAACATGCATTACAAGTGTTCAAGATTAATTCTTACAAACAATTACAACACATGTGAGAAAACGTGTTGGCATGAGAACAAGATTCTCAATTAAGTGAAATTTTCAAGACACTTCGATGCACGATACATCACTAACCCCATAGGCAGGGTGTTGGAGCCACTACTCACTCCACAAAGAAAATATTACAGACTCTCAAGGCTATGTGGGAGGAGCCAAGGTGAAAAAAGTCCTTTGCATGTACAAATGAGGAGGTATTTATAGCTAAGGGTGAAACTAACCCTTGTGACTATTTGACTTCCCTCATGAGTGTTTGAATCTCATGAATTTTTAGGTTATGAGTGAGTCTCTTGGACTTCCACTTTACATTACATTCATTGACAATAGTATGGACAATAGTAGTGATGTGTTCGACGTGACTCATGAAAGGACTCGACATGACAGTGCTGGTATGTTAATACTGCTGCTGGTGTGCATGTCGAGTTGTAATGTTGTTGAGTGATGGATGTTTTCTTGGTGTATCACAACTTCACCTCTGCATGGCAAGGTGTGTGGAGTCCTGGATGGTCATTGGGTTCACTTGATGTTACATGTGCACATTGCTCTTTTTTTGTACTTTGGCATGCTTGACATGTTTTTTTGTTCGTGAAAATATGTCCTTGCATGTTTCGTTGTTCATCCATTCATGAAACTATCTCTTCGCATGTTTCATCCATTCACAAAACTTTCTCTTCTCATGTTTTGTCTGCTCACGAAATTGTCTATTCTCATGTTTTGTTCATTCATCCATTCACGAACACATCGCTTTGCATGCACTCTCCTTGTTCATCCCATTTGTCGTCACATCATGTTTGTTCATGTACCTATATCTGCAATCACTCATGATGAGATGACATCAAATCCATAAACCGCCTAGTCTACCATCATGCATGATTGTTCGATTTTGGATGCAGGTGACCGAGAGAGAGGACAAGGCTACAAAACTGTTTGAGACAAGTCTCAAGATGGGATGCAAGCTTTGAGCACTATTGGTGAAAATTGCATAGAGGTCACTGGTATGCCAAGATGGACAATCCGATCAGCAGTGACTGTCTACAAGATCTAGCTCAGTTGGAGGGAAGATCTACACAATTTTTGGGGTGAAGGAGTTTGTGTAGCAGAGGGCCTTGGTAGCAAAAACTGTGCAATTCCTAGAGGAAGTAGGTTGCGGGCTTTAGGATGCTTCTTACTAAAAACTACCGAATTCCTAGAGGGACCTCGCAGTGAGCTGCAGAATGGCTTCACATCAAAAATTGAAAAATTCCTGGAGGAAGCTGGCAATAAAATACGGGGTTTGCTGGAGACAAAATTTGCACAATTGGTGGGAGGCTAACCTGCTTACCAACTCTACATTGTTTCTGAGCTGAGCGGGATGTTGGGCTATTGAGAGGCTTTCTTAAAAATCTACAGAGTCTTTAGGGTGAGCAACCAGTTGGATTACTGGTGACTGGCTGGAAAAACAACGCATTCCTAGAGGGGAAACAAGGATGCACACTCAGTTTCTGTCTCACATATCTGTGTAGTTTTCTCAGTCAGCGAAGCGGGCAAGCTCTGCAGCTTTTGCACAATTTTTTAGGGGAGTGAGTCGTGGGGTGGTTGCCTGGTCAAACTCTTTGGTTAACTTGGAGGAGGGTTGAATGATCATCTTGCAGTCAACACAAATTTAAATTGATTGTTGGACACTTCTACATTGTTTTGGGTAACAGTTAGTCAAGTCAATTATAAGCTAGAGGTTCGGCTATTAGAGGGTGATTTAGTCATCAGAACTTCAACAAAATGACTAAGTGTGTGAGCGAGTGAATTTATGCATACATGAACATTACGAACACACACTCAACATAGCTTGATGGCAAGACACCTGAAACCATCAAGACAACATATGCTCATTATGATTGACCGATGGTTCCAGCGATAAACACGATGCTTTTCATGGATCGTTGAGCGACCACAATGACACTTGCGTGAAATTTCATACAACATTTTTTGTTCGTGCGATAGATGTGGACATGGAAAACACAACTCAAACACAACCTTCAACATCACCAGGATGAGGTTGCAAGCATGCCATATCAATCAACATGCGGAAGAAGACAGTTGGTCAAATAAGTGAAAAGAAGAAGGACATGTAGAAGAAACACATGAGATGACTTTTCATGTTTGCACACATGCATGTTATTGAGGATAGGATGATATGACAATGACAAGCAGTCCTAAAAGCTCAACTAAGAGGTGTACTCCGAAAGATGTTCTTTACTTACCATACTTACCCTTAAGATGATCATGCATTTAACAGAGTTTGCATGCGGTCCTGATCTTTTCAATTACTTGGTTCCTTGGTCCTTCTCCTCAACTCCTTGGAAGCGATTTCAACATGTCACCTTTTCCTGTAGTCACTAAGAGGTAGATCCGCATGATTTTAGTGAAAAGTGATTGCTACTGCAATGGATCCTTGTGAGGCTTGTCTATGTAATTTTTGCATGTAAGACAAATAAGACAACTTGGACAATGCTGCACAGTTTTGAGGCTTAAGGCACTGCTATGGGAAAATGGTCTTGGGAGGACACCTCTGCACAATTTTGAGTGCATTGCAGGTTGGGGCCTCTATGGGCTATAAGGTTTGAGTTGCTAAGGGAGGAAACTTTATGGTTGCAGAAGCAAAGCGCATAGTTTTGAGAAGCTAGATGAGGCTAGGTTGATTGCGAAAATGGCTAAGTGTGAGAGCAGTGAAACATATGCAAACATTGATAGGACTTGACTGTGATCACACACGTACACTTAGTGACACACTCTAGACCATCTAGAATATATAAGACATAATTTTCTTGATGCAACGACCCTCATGGTGTGAGTGCATGAGGTGAGTGTGAAACATGTCTATGTGATGACAATCACTCATACACACACAATTCCCTTTAAGAAAGAAAAAATTCCTTCTACATGACAAACAACAACCCCTATGCCCAAATATGATACATGTTGCATGAAGATGAGAACACAGAAAACTCTTAAAATCAATGAGGGGAGCTTGAAATCATCATCTTACCAGCAAATGACCAAGGATAATCCATTGCAGGATCCGAGGTAGGCTCCGAAATTTGCATGCGAGCCAAAATTTTGGAGGTTGGTTGTAGCTGCTACAACAAATTCCTAAGATGGTGAAGCCTAAGCCTTTAATGATTTTAGGTCGATAGCCCTATGCAATTATCTATACAAGATAATATCTAGGTTTATTTTTATGAGGTTGAACATTGGTTTTTGAAATCATATCTCCTCAGCTAAATTATTTTTTTTCTACATTCGTATATCCATGATGAAATCAGGATAGTGTAGGAGCTTATTCATAATATAAAGGCTCAAAATTTTCCAGCTTTAGTGATGCATATTGATTTGAAAAAAGCTTCTGACAGAGTGGACTAGTCTTTCTTATGTTTTTAATATGAATTAATTTAAAATTTAAAGTTGTGTCTTAGATCTTGGGTTGTATTTGATCTACTAATTATGATGTTCTTATTCGATGGTGAACCTTTTGAATTCTTCATGAAATCAAGGAGAATAAGGCATGGATGCTTCCTATCTCTTTTTCAGTTTTTGTTCACTATTGAAGGTTTAAAAAAGTTAATCATGGAAGCAAAGAAGAAAGAAAAAATTAGAGTGGAAATCAACCTTGATGTGGTGATAACATATGTCTCATTTGTTGATGACATGTTATGATTTTTTCAAGGGAATGTGGATGAATGGAAGATGTTTAAAGAATTTTTGGATTACTTTTGTAATTCTATGAGCATGGAAATAACCCTTGATGAATTGATTGGTCTTAGTAGTAACCTGGACTTGGAGAATTTGGAATCCATTAAAGGTATTTTTCCTCTCAATTTTGGTATGCTAAATGATGGTTTTAAATATCTTCGAAATCTCCTTAAACCAAATTATTATAGAGTAGCTAATTGGTTCCATATTTTTAGGAAAGTGGAAAAAAACATAATTTTTTGTGTAATTGCTGGCTCTCTTTAAGAGATCAACTAACTCTAGCGAAACCTATTATAGAGAGAATTCTAGTTTTTTGTGTAGCCTTATCCAAAATTTCCAAAATAATTTTAGTGTTTATAAGGAAATTGAGTGCTTGGTTTTTATGGAATGACAAGAATAAAAAAAGGAGGTTTGTCTCCAGTGAAGTGGGAAAGATTGGAAATTCCAAAAAGGGAATTGAGGTTGCGGCCTAACAAATATGGATTTATTTGCTTTAGCCCTTTCTATAAAAAATGCATGGAAGGTTCTTTTTAAAAACAACTTGTGAAGGTCGATTATAAGGTTAAAATACATAAAGGATAAGTCAATGGAGTCATGGTTAAGACAATAATCAAAATCATCGAGGGTTGGGTCAACGATTTGAAGAAATGTGGTCCAAGGGATATAGGCTATGGAAAAATGGATAGGTTATGGAAAAATGGATTGTGTGGAAAGTTTGTAACGATAGGAATGTATTAATTGGATGAGAAATGTGGATTGGATGTGACGATAGGAACAAACTTTTCAGATCTAGTGGAATTTATAAATTATCATGGTGTTTATTATATTGCAGATGTGGATAGAGATGATCATGTGGATGTTGATAATCAAGTCAAGGTTTCTACTCAAGATTTAAAAATCCCGCAAAATTTTATAGGTGAATGGAATCTTTTCAATGACATTGGGGAAAGTATGTTTTTTCTTTAAATATGGATGAGGAGGATAGTCTTTCTTATTCTAAAAATAAGCAATGTGGGGTTAGAAAAAGCAGATATACACTTATTTGATTCAACAAAATGTGATCTATGAATCAAAATGGTGGTTTAATTTAGTTTGGAAGGGTCAAGGACACATGAATTGTCATCATTTTTAATGGCTTCTCCTTGAAAATAAAATTGTCAATTGGGATATTTTAGCAAAAAATGATGGATAGGTCTTGGATTCTATGTTTTATGTTGTCATAACACTGAATCTATTGAAAATTTATTTGTTTTTTCCTTTATGTGAAAACCATTTGGAAAAAGGTCTTATCAATCCTAAAAATAAAAAATTGGTTGTTTGGGAACTCTATTAAAGAAATTTTGTGACTTTGGGTTCAAATATTTAGTTTTTCCTATTTTATATTTCTCTCACAATTTGTGATGTGGGGAATTTTGTTAGGGAGAAATAAATCACTTTTTTAGAATGATGTTGCATGTACAACAATAATTGCACATAATTATAGAGTTGCTTTTCTAGAATAGGTTAAGCCCTTGAAATTGAAGAAAACAAGAATTATAAGGGAGTTGGTGCTATCTGAAGAAAATGTATGGAGTTTCTTTGATGGTGTATGTCAAAGGGAGAATTGTGGTGTTGGTTTTTTCATTCAATTTGCTTAGAATGTGGTTCTAAAAGGTAAGTTGGGCATTAACAAAGGAACTTGAACTTTTTCATTGAGTTGGTTGCTTTGTGTTGTGCTTTGAGGTTAGTTTTGTGGAGGTAGGTGAAGGCCTATAAAATGATTGGTGATTCCAAAATAGTAATGGACTAGGTCAATGGAAAGGTGGAACTTAGAATCCTTTAGTTGGAATCATGGAAAACGAATATTCGACAATTACAATAACATTGCGACAATATTTATATCCTTCACTAATAGAGGGAGCATAATGTTCTAGAAGATCTACTCTAAAAGGAAACTTTACTTTTGGGTGTTGGAATTTGTACCTATTCAAAATTTTGTAATGGTGTATTATCATCAGTCCTTTCCTTTAATCTCTTTAATGTTTATTTTATGCTGACAAAATACTCTTTATTATTATGTATGACTTAAGCATATTTTGGATGCCAAGATAAAATGTATGTTAATAGATCAAGCATGTTGTTATGCATCCAAGAAATTGTATTTTTTGATATAGATTCTAGAAATATCAAAAGTATATTTTTTCTTTTGAAGAAAAAAATGAAATATCTCAATTTTATTTTGAAGAGCATAATGAGTCATATAGAGGAAAAGAGTTCACGTCTGAAACATAGTCAAAATTGGAATTTTTTTCTCTATACAATTTAGAATTATCCATTGGTCTATAAGTATAAAGATTCCAATACCTTATTAACAAAAAAAACAAAAGATAAATTTAATTGGGTACTAGCCTATTTTTTGGGTTTTGTTGTTGATAAGTACATCTAGTCCTCTTGCTCATTCACTTCCTCTGCTAGCATGTTGAGGTCCGGGAACTCAAAGAAACCTCCGCCTGTCTAAGCGATTACTCCACTTATCTTCATATTTCCAAAGGACCCTTGTGTTTTTTAGCATGATGGTATCCATTTATTTAAGGAATAAAAAAATTATTAATCACTAAGTCAACTTTTGTTGATCTAAATCCATGATTCTCTAACAAATAAACCTATGTGTTGTTATGTCTTAAACTATGAAAGGATTCATAGTGTTCAAATTTGTGAAGGAAGCCTCTTATTTGGCAAGGATAGTCTACTACAATTAACTTGATGGATTTCCATGATAGTTCTTGGACTAGGCCTTGAAAAATGCTACAACCATCTAGTTTGTTGTATGACATTGAACTCAAATCAAAAGAATATGAATTTCTCATTTCCTCCATGGTAATATGTTTCCTCCATGATCCTACCATGTCGAGATTGGATTTTGAGGCCCTATAAAAAAATTGAACTAGATGATTTTTTCCTAACATCCATTTAATAAATTCCTCTAACTATGTAAGCTTTCCTATATTTTATTTTTTTTCAACCCTTGGTTCAATTTTTTCTTGTAGATTGAAGCCCTAAATCCATGCTTCTTCCATATTATCCACTTCTTAGGAGGAAGATGAGAAGGATTTGTGAGAATTTGATGCTTCAGTTAGAATGGAGGAGGCTCTAAACACATACTCTAGAGGGGATGAGAGTTTACTTTGAAAAGTAGCTCTATTTCTAGCCAACCAAATTTTATAGCATATAAACTTAGGAAGATCCCATCATATTCTTTCTAAAAGTGGTTTTCCTTGCAAGGAACCTACATAATGCTTGCACCTCGAATCAAAGAAATGGATGATATTTGAACACCATACAATTTTGTTGGTGCTATTTTTAATACACATTCCCATACATAGTTATAAAAATTGCAATCAAGGAATAAGTGGCTATGTTTTCTTCTTCTTCTTTGCACACAACACATCTTGGAGGCCCTACCATTCTTAATCTTTGCAAGTTATTGACTATCAATTTTTTTTATGGGCTAACATCAAACATAAAATATTAATTTTGGGAAGGCAATATGAGTTACATAAGTGAGACCACATAATTTTTTGACTTGGGTGGTATACCATTCGAAAAGAGGAGAGAACTATACCCAAAATTTATTATGTATAAATAATGACCCAACCCTCTACGATGTTTTGATAATAAAGATATCGGAGTGCTTCTAGACAATTCAAGTTCCAATTCCTGCACTAGAGAAGATGAAGGAGGAGGGTCATTCCCCAATACCAACCATTATAGGAATAACTTCTTAACCATGTCAATATATCAAATGGTGTGAATTTGCAGTTTTGTGAAATCTAGCTTCTAAGAAGATTAGATTGATTGAAAGACTCAAGGGGAGAACTCCCCATAATGGAGTTAGCCTAGATGTTAATATCATTTCCATTTCCAAGAGTCCATGTGAGCTTCATTTTAATTAATTGGATAGCAATAGATATTCATATCTAAATATGGGAACCTCCCTTTATATGGGTCCATGCAATATGAGGGACTTTGGGAAAAGGAGAAATACAAATTAGAGGCCAATTAATCGGTGCCTTGACACTAATTGTTCCAAATATGTGTTTCATTGATGGTGTCCAAGTCCACAATTTTTAGAGATTGGATTATTTCCTTAAAGTTGTCAACATTGAATGTTATCCTCCCCCTTTGTTATGGTAATTTACACACAAACACTAGGAGATATTGCTTTGTAGTCTTATGGCCCTAACAAGAATACCAGATCAAGGAGTATATGAAAAAAATTAATCAAGAAAATTGATTCTAAACCATATGATCCAACCAATCATTCATGCATACAATTCCCTATATAGGGTTTGAATTAAAAACTGTAATCCTCTTTGATTGGTGAAAGATGTTGGGTTCAATACAAAGATTCCTTACCCTAACTAGGAGATCCCATCCTTGATAATAGATCTAGAACCTGTACACAAGCACCACCAAACATGGAGCATAAATGGCCTTCCATAGAGGACTGTAACGTTAAACAAATAGGCATCAACATGAACAACTAATAGAATATTCATATTTACAGGAAATGAACATTCATCTCTATTGATCATAAAAATTAATAAAAATTTATACCTTAAAAATGGATTCTCCTCTCCAAATTCTAGTACAATATATCCTTCTCCAACTATATGACCTTGAAAATAAGATAACTCAAAAACTCTAAATCAGAATCATAGTAACAACATAACTCTATCATTCTCTCTTTCTAGCTAGCATGACCATAAAGAATGGACTGGTATATAAAGACCTAGATGACTCCAAAGGAGGATGAATGTGGATGTTTAGGGTGAAGAGAAGTTAGAAAGATTCTCTAATAATTCACCCAACTTGAATAGATGAGATAAGATATAGCTTTAGATTGATCTCCTAAGGAAAGTGAACCTCCAGGAACATAAGTCATGATTGCATAGATTAAACTAGAAAATTTCAAATACTATCACTCTGATTATGAGGTGTACTAGGTGATTGAAAGGCTACAATCACTTTGTTCAACACTAGGTCCCAACATTTATGGAGAAAATTAGTTCAAATGAAGGGACAATTCTTAGCCAAGTGGTCAATAGTATAAAGGCTCGTCAATACTAACCCTAGGGGGGGAATAGGCCAAAAACAAATGTTCCCTAATGCATGAGCTCAAAAGAGTAACTGATGATTGAAATGCATGATAATAAAACTCAGAGGTCAAAATGGGAGGAAGGAAGCAAATCCAAGAAAATAGATTGGAAGAAGCAAAATGTTGATGTATTTTTTGTGCATATAATGTCCCTGAGGTAGGCATACCCATGCTCGTTCATAAAGAAAAAACTAAACATGGCTTCCAAACATACATTATGGATCCATGACACAACACATTAATACATGGCCATGAAAAATGCTCAGTGAATCCATGTGATACTGTAAAATGATAATAGCCACTAGAAAACATGCATAAATGCTAGTAGGGTTGTACCTGATATGAAAATAAGGACTACCTTATGCAGAAACACCAACATAAGGAGGATAACTTGTAGGGATCGTAGCACTAACGACATGGTTTCCACTAGGTAAACTAGCCCCTCTAGGAAAAGTAGTAGAGGAAGGATTCCCTCTAAACAACAAACTATGCCACGCTTAAGAAATACCATAAGAAAGGTTTCCCCAAGGCTAGCTAGGAGCAACATATGATCCTCCCCACATATTTGCTAAGGTTACCATACACATATTAGGAATAGGAAAAGAAGGCTGGGGAAAAATAAGAGTGAAGATTCTTGATCCTATAGGATGGTTAGGATTTGATTCAATGGACAAAATAGATAAAGGAATAGGCACATATACATTAGGGAATTTTGTAGTTGGTGTGTCCCAAGAGGATGTGAGAGGTGTTGAAGGAGGTGTAGGTCCTACCACACTCAATGGTGGAAATGATGTCATAGTAGCAAAAGCTATAGATGTAGAGGGTAAATGAGATTTAACCTCATCCATAGGTAATGACAAAAAAGAAGTATAGATGTAGGTAGGTGTAGAGCCATCTAGTTTCATTCATAATAACCCTAGCCCTGATAGGTTAGTCAAAGGAAGATTGCCAAGAGAGACAAAATCATTTGTAAGTGTATCGATAGATATTAAGTCGCTACAAGGAGGACCAAAATATATTCCACAACTAGAGGTTGGTATGGGTCTTAAGCACTGATGGGTACTTTATGAGTTAGAGTCAACAATTCACATCCTTAAGGAGGTAGACCCCAAATTAGACGTGACAGTTGGTGACTAGAGACATCTATGGTAAATCAAGAAAATCAAGTTAGTAAAATCACCCCTAAGGCCAAACTATTGACTTTAACCAAAAACACACACTAGAAAAGTCCTAAAAGGTAGTCACATGCAAACCAATCCTACTACTATGTTTTAGATGGCTTTCCAAATAGTTTCTTACTTGTGGGATCTCAACTCTTTAAGAAGAGCGATTGAGGGGAAAGTAAGGTAGAGAGATGGTTTCTTCCCATAAACACAACCTATATGTTGTTTTTCTTAAGAAAGGCCACTAAAGTACCTCCATATCATGGGAGTGCGTGAATTTTGGGCTTCTGGGTAGTGAGCCATTGACACAGGACTCCTTGCCACAAGTTAGGTAGCCTAAAGGAGAACTGCTCGCACTATGATTTAAGCCTAACCCCACCTCAACCAAGTTTCTGACACGCTCCAATATTTACCATGGGATTATGGAGAATTTTTCACTCCCTACTACATGCTACTAAGTTTTTTTTATGGCGCTGGAGCATTTACTCACACACCTAACTCCAAAATCCTATCCTACGCTAGTGTTGGTGTACTACCAACAAAAGGAAAAGATGAGTCTAGTAAATTTATTAGTGTTTATTTTAATGGTTGTTATTTTCTTATTTGGGTAGTGGTGTGAAACATAAATGGTGTGAAATAATCCTATTATTTCAAACCCTAGATGCTACTATATGGAAATGCAAATTTATCTTTTTCTTCTTTCGATGGAATCCATCCAAAGAAGGGAATTATTCTTTTTCACTTTTGAAATAAAATAAAAACTACCTACATAATACACCCCTCAATGGTCACTCAATGAAATCACCAAATTTATAAAAATTTAGACCCAAAAAACAATCCCAAGCAAAAAAATCCAAAAAGAGGCCTGAAGATCCCCGAGCTAGAACGAAGAACACTAAAAAGTCACTAAGACTTGGAATCAATGCCAAACAAACACTTTTAGGAAATAAAAAAGAAAGCCAACAAATGAAAAGAGGAGGGCAATGTCAACAAGCTAGGGTTGTGGTATAATGCTTCAATAAAAGACAATTTTCTACAATGACAAAGCCAAACCCTATAAGTCTAAAGGCCTAGAAAAGATTAAGTGGGAGTGATGAAAATGAATCTGAAGTGAAAAATAGATAAGACACACCCAAATAATATTTTTAAGTGATAACTTGTACATCCATAAACAAAAATGCCACATCTTGTGAACAAAATAAGCACACAAGAAAAAATACAATCACTCAATGAAAAGTTACACAAAGAAATGAGACCAAATGTAGTTACAATAGTGAAATAAAGATAAGGTCTCAGCTTCTACTAAAATAACTAAAGATATCTTAAATGATCAAATAAAACATTAAGGACAATGACCTCAATAAAAGAACTTTGATTCTCTAAAGAAAACCTTAGATTAGAAGCAAAAGACAATCTCAGATCTTAATGTATTTCATAGCTGATAGAAATAGTAGCAACAAATCAAGATGAATTAAAGAAGTCTAGAGAGGAAATAATGAATGAAAACCAAAACTATAAAAGAAGAAACCGTATCAATAAAAATTCAACCCAAACCAAGAAAAGTGACTCATATTTGTGGAAGATCTAGGCATCGAACATAGGCTAAGGATCAGGGATGAATTGAGAGTCATGTAGGATAGCTCAGCAAATTTCTAAGGTTTCCAACATAATCATTTGGAACCAGTGATGAAGAGTGTGATTATAAAGCTTAAAATCCTAGGGAATAAAGGGCATCCTAGAAATTCTAAACAAAGTCACTCTATTAACCATTTTTTGGGAGTGATTGTGGTGGAAATTTAATTTTTCAAAGATGCATGAGAAATCAAGATGATACTAAGGTTGAATCAGGAGAATTATGACTAAAAATTATGTGCAATTACATAGAAAAAATTGGGAGGATGATAGAATCCAGATCCAAGGATAAAGAGAAGAGATATGAAGGTAGACAGGGCAGACTCACGAGTGAAATCATTTCTTTTGTTATGGAAATTTACACATAGCCAGTAGGCATTATTTCTCAATAGTCTTATGACCCTAACAATACTACTAGATTGAGGAGTATATGACTAAAATTAATCAAGAAAATAGATTCTAAACCATATGATCCAACAAATCATTCATGCATACAGTTCCCTATCTAGGGTTTGAGCTGAAACTTGTAATCCTCATAGACCAGTTACAAATGTTGGGTTTGATGTAAATATTCCTTGTCCCAACTTGGATATCTCATCCTCTGTAATAGATATAGAACCTATACACGAGCGCCACCAAACAAGGAGCAGAAATGACCTTCTACAAGGGACTTCCAGCTTAAACAAATAGGCATCGACATGAAGAAATTATCATAGATTGAAATTTACAGAAAAATAACATCCATCTCTCTTTATAGAAAAATGAATACAAATTTATACCTTCACAAAGGATTCTCCTCTCTAGATTTTGGCAAAGTATCCCCTTCTTCAACTCTATGACCTTGAGAATAAAATGACCAACAAACTCTGAATCGGAATCATAGTGATAACATGACTCTATTGTTCTCTCTTTCTACCTAGCTTGACCCTTAAGAATGGACCAACATATAAATACCCAGAGGACTCCCAAGGAGGATGAATGTGGATGTTTAGGGTGAAGAAATGTTAGGAAAGTTCTCTAATAATTCTCCCAATCCAACTCAAATAGATGAAATCAAGTATAGCTTCAGATTGATCTCCTAGGGAAACTGAGGCTCTAGAACATAAGTCATGATCGCAGGGACTAAACTTGAAAATTTTGACTACACTCGCTTGGATTATGTGGTGTACCATTTGATTTAAATGATACAATCACTTTGTTCAACACCAGGTCCTAGCGATTATGGAGAAAATTAGGTCAAATCAAGGGTCGATACTCAAGAAAGTGGTCAGCAATATAAGCGCTCATGAGTACTAACCCTAAGGAGAAAAATAGGTTGATAACACCCTTCACTGCCCACACTTTTTGAGATACAGATTTAATAACATTAAAGGCCCCTCCCATAACCGAATGATAGTTTTTTATAATAACTTAAATTCCTTCTATAGATTGTAAGAAGTTGGTCTTCCCCTTCAAATAATAAGAACCATAAACATTTGTTAAAAGATTGATTTTTCTCGATCTTATCAATTGGAATTTGGATGTGTTATGGTGATAGGGAAAAAAACAAAAATTGAGTTTAAAATAAGATTCCATACTATTCACAATCCTCCTCCTACTCTACATACATCTATAAATATTTATTAATAGCCTCTCCAACTAATAGAGGCTATCATTAAAATCATCTCACTAAAATATTAGTTTCTTGAATGATGAGAATAGATGATTTTTCTTTAATTAGCAGTTCAGGGTGAGAAATTAGTTATTATTAGTGCAAGGCTCCCTAATTTTACTAACATTTTGCATAAATCTTGAAGGAGTTGTTTATTTCTTCTCCTTCCATTCTTTTCTATTTTCTTTTGAGATTTTCAATATTTTTAAGAGTGTTGGTTTAAACTCCTAAAGATGACGAAACTATATTCTTACCTTTGGCCCAATTCCCTTTCCTTTCTTTTCTTTTGAGTAAATAGTGTCAAATATTAGAATGATTAATTTTGAAGGACCTTGTTTTATATGGCAAAATAGGAGGAGAAACCTAAAATCCAGTCATTTAAGGATAAATGTGGCCCAAACTAGATGTGACCCATAAATTATTTGATAAGAATTAATTTGTCTTTGATAATATTAGATTCCGACTGGAGTAGATCTAGTTAGCAATCTCAAATGAACATCAATAAAATAAAAAAAAAAAACACACCCAAACAAAACAAATGTAAAATAGATATGGACACACAGAAGTAAAATAAAATAAAGTAGAATAATACAGTATTTTTTATGAGTAATAAATTTATAATAAAAATATAAAATATTTAAAAAGAATCTCTAACATAAAGCTAAAGTTTTTAGTAAATACAATTTAGGGAACAGGCTTAAGTTATTCGGTATTTTAGTAACTGAAGTGAAGTGTAATGCACCAGCGATAGTTACATTGTTGTGTATTTATTTAAGATTTTTGTCGTCTACATGTGCAAATATTATAGTGAGTTATTCGAGTTTGTAACTAATATTTATTTAATTTTGTTTCTAGCAAACAAAATATACAACGATAAAAGATGGATTTTGATAGATTTCGAGATCTTTACATAACAAGATAATAAACTACAAAGATAATATTTTATGTTAAAAATACGATATAATACAATGAACATTTCTTCTTCACTATCTATATTTGTATATTCATATCAAAAAAATGGGTTAGACTTATATTATTATTATTATTATTATCTGATTTTAAGGTCATGATCAAGCCATACACCATTGGTGTATGAGACCCCCTTATTTGTGGGACAAGGGACCCACCTCCATGCAATGATTTAACTGCTAAGTCTACAAAGTCATACATACTCTACCCCCCTCTGGTTTTGAACATGTGACTTCTAAGGAGGAAACACATGCTCTTAAACATTAGGCCCACTCAAGTTGATATGGATATATCCTAAAATAAATATTTGATAATTGAAAAAAAATTAAATACTATAATACAAAATTAAACAAAGTGTTTAAATAGTTTGTATGTCATCTTGCATCGATTTAACTGTAATTTGGTCTTAACTAAGTTTTACTTCACATACTCTATCTCGACATATATCAACTATTGTTAGACTATTTCACCCTTCTTGTTACTCAAGGAACCTATAGATCGTTGATCTATTGAGTATGTTATGTTGTGGTTGTAGACCATATGCTTAAGAATGACACACTCAACTTTTGATTTGGTAATTTGTTGCTTTAGTTACTACTACCAATAGGGATATTTCACTATCCTTTTTTGCCTCAAGGTCTATACTTAGTCTGATACATTGGAAACGATCATTTGTTTACTTGAAATGTTGACTTGGTGACATCTGATAACCTGCTTAGTAACAACTAAATTGTACCCTTGTGAGCCATTAGTAATTCCAAGCTCAAGATTACAAGATAAATTGTCTTACCTCCTTCAAATTATCATCTTAAAAAATTAATACTAATTGCATTATAGTTAAAAATATTGAATTGCAGACTTTCTTAGAATAGTTGCATTGGCATATTATGCGCTTAAACGTACTCAATAGCACCTATTGAAAGAAATGATGCTACTAGACTACTATCACATCTATTAGTGATGCCCAAGAGGTTTTGTTATACAAACTTATACCCAAAAACAATGTAATAGACCTAAGAACCATTGAACACATAGAATTCTCCTACAGTCACAAGACTAATAATGAGAACTAACTAGGACCTCAAGGAATTCAAACGTGTGTGAGGGAGTTCTAGTCCATAAAACTCCTCAAATTACAACTAGAGAACTAACTTTTGGAGCATTGCAAACATCAATTTGTCCCATATGAATGCCATGATCATACTTGCATTGAATATTATGAGTATAGGTGGTAGACTAAAAGTCCTAATTGAATGTTACTTATGCAAAAAGGCTTTGACACACCAACCCACCATTTGAGCTCAATGGAGATTAAACATGGCATGTGTTCGACGTGCATATCATGCCCCTTAAACATATTACCTTGTGGTTAGAGGGGGTAGATGACCTAATGCCCCAATTTCTAATTTTAAAAATGAGCTTAAATATGTGATTAGGAGAATGGGAATTTTGAGAATCCATTTTTCATTTTTAAAGAAAATATAATCAAGTCTTCTTGCCTTATTACAAAGTTCATCCACTTGCCAACTGTATTTTTTTTCAAATGGATAAATTTTACCTCCTAAAGAGTTATCAATTCTTTGTTTGTTCTATGAAATATTCTTAATAATACACTATGATTTATTTTTTCCGAATTTTTGTGTATAGACTCGATGATTAATTCCAATTCTCCAATACCAATTAGTTTTGTAGTCATTTGTGGTCCTTTAAATTTGAATTAACACAAGTGTTTCAACTTGATTAGCATCCCTTCCCAATGTCCATATCCTCATTTCCTTCCCAATCAACAATAATATTTCCCATTTTTACTATTTATAAATCTTCAATATCATTACTACTTACAATTTTTTTTTTTTTTTTTTTTTTTTTTAATGTAATTTCACTATAAATATTTGTAAACTTTATTAAAAATTAAAAAAAATTCCAAAAAAACAGTAGATTGTGAGCGATTAAGTAATTTTAATAATTTTAATTTTAATTTTAATACTAGAATTGTCATGACTTTTATTTGTTATTACTTGGTAAATTTTTTTTAAGCGTATTATAAATGTTTGATGGGAAATTGGATCTTAAAATATATTATGTAAACTTTTATTAATATATTTAAAAATAATAATTAATTAATTAAAGTGTAGTTTAATTATTTAATAATTATAAGTAATATATTATATATTTAATTAAAAAAATTATTAATTTAAAATAAAATATTAAAATATATAATATTAAGAAAAATTACGACCAAACCAATGTAAAGGTAAAAAGATTGAAAAAAAAATTACATGTATATTAATATTCTTGTGTTCCGAGAAGCTAAGCTCTTGACTACGGGAAAAACTAGGGTTCAACACAGGAACCGACAGGAGTAAGTGGATAACCATGGAAGGGCAAGGAGGAGGGAGCTCCACTCCCTCCTATAGTAATGTGGTTTCAAACAGAGGCAGAGAAACAAACAGAAACAAGCCTCAAAACCCCTCGGAGTACAAGACAAAAAATTCTAACACCCAGAAGGTGGAGGGTAGCAAACCCCATGAAAAGGAAGGGACCGACAAGGGAGTTTGATAGGAGGATAAAGTAGAAGACAAAGGTTAGGGATATGAGAATAAAGCCAAGATGGGGCCCTGGTAACCAAAGTCTAATATTAAACCGAGGGTAATCCTAATTGATCCAGCTCTGCAGGAGCACAGAGATCATATGACAAACTATGCGATAATTTGCAAGTTGATGGGAATCTGGCCGATGGAGAAAGCTTTTTACACTTGGATAAAATACACTTGGAAACCAAAAGGAGATTTAAATATACATCTTGGATCCAATGTTTTTTTTACAGTGGTCTTCACGAACTTGGAAGACAGGGACAAAATTTTTTAAGGAGGACTATACTTCTATGTGGTTGTTGGTCTCTATATGCAACCATGGATGATGAATTTTGTTCCAGAGCAAGAAACATTCACATTGGTCCGCTATAATATTTAAAAGCTATAGGTAATAAATTAGGTCATTTGTTAAATATTTCAGAGGCAACTCTCCGAGGAAGGTATACCTCCTTTGCCCGCATATGTGTTGAGATGGACTAATCAGGAGCACTCCCAGATGAAGTCATCCTGGAATTCTATGACAATGAATGGGTTCAAACAGTGGACTATGAACACATACCACTCAGATGTCGCAAATGTCCTGGACATGGACACCTACTCAGAGACTGCCCTCTTAATAAAAGGGAGGAACACCATAAAACCAACAAAGGGAAAGATCCCATAGGTTTTATCAATGTGGGAGGAAAAGGGAAAGGAGGTGGAAAAAAGACCCAAAAGAACCCTAGTGAAAGCAAAGCAAGAAGTCATAACAGTTTTGAAATCTTAGAAGAAGTAGAAGAAGAGGAGGGAACTCAAATGAAACCAGAGGACCGGGAAGAAAGGGGGAAAGGAAAAGAGATTAGCATGGAGATCACTCGAGAACAGAATGATAAAAAAACAGACCCATTGAGTACGATGGAAATAGAAAGAGCCCATGATATGGCTCAAAGTGAAAGTGGCACAAAGGACCAAGACTTATAGGAGATCTTTGAGAAGGAGAACCTTGAACTAGAAAAGTTTCTAGAACAAGGAGGCAACAAGGGAATTAACTCTCTACCACCAAGAAGAAGTTGATAGGGTGCAACAAATATTCCTTAACAGGTCACATCAGAAAGATCTAGGAGCCAAAAGAGGACATGACAATCAAGAAAACAAAGGGTTTACCTCATAGGGATTAATAATAGGAAAATTGGCTAAAAACCCAGGCAAGAAAAGAGGAAGAAAGAGATAGAAAGAATTGCCACTAGAATGTCGAAAACTCATGATTGACTCAGGAAGGATGAAAGATCTCTCCAGTTACTCCTTCACAAACCCCCTTCAATGAAGCTCAGAACCTGGAACATTAGAGGACTATGGATTAGAAGGAAACAAAGAAATCTAAGTAATAGAATCAAAGAGAAAAAACCAGACATAGTGTTCATACAGGAAACAAAATACTCAGTAGAAAAGATCAGAGAAAAGCATAGCAGATGGTTAAATAGATATGAGTATCTTGAGGTCAAAGCAACTCACTCAACTGGAGGCATGCTCACTCTATGGAATCCTCAGAAATTTGGTATTCTTGATGGGGAGGCATCAAGGCTCCACCTTTCTTTGATTATCCAACCAGTGGGTGACAGGGAGTGCTATATGATAACCAATGTCTATGGACCTCAACCACTGGAAGATAAACTCCGGCTCCTCACCTCTCTGGAGGAAATGAAAAAAAGACATCCAGCATTACCCTGGATTCTAGGGGGAGATTTTAACATGATCAAATATCTAACAAAAAAAAGGGGGAACCACAACACTTGGTCAAGATTCAGTTGCCTTCCAGAACTTCCTCACCAATATGAAACTGGTGGATATGGACACTAGCAATGGAATTTTCACTTGGAACAACAAAAGAGGGGGTTCTAACTAAGTAACCTCAAAATTAAATAGATTCATAATCTCAGAAGAACTTCTTTTGACTGGAAGAAGCTTGACAATGTTCATCCTACCTTTTGGAGGTTCAGACCACTGGCCCATCCAACTAGAAGCTTCCTTAATTGGCAAGCCAAGAAATAGACCCTTCAAGTTTGAGAATGTCTAACTCACTCACTCTGATTTCCTCACAAACATTGAGCAGTGGTGGAAAGAAGAGCTACACTTTCAAGGCATGAAGATGTTCCTTCTACATCTCAGGCTCAAACACATCAAAGGTATACCCAAAGAATGGAATAAAAATGAATTTGGAAATATCCTCAAAGCTAAAGGAGAAGTGGGAAAGAAATTACAGGAAATTAACCAAATTCTCATTACAGAAGGCTTCACAGAGGAAAGAAAAGAGCTTGCAAAATCACTTCAGCATGAATGGGACAACAAATGTATACAAGAGGAAATCTTCTGGAGACAGAAATCTAGAGTCCAATGGATTAAGGAAGGGGAGAGAAACACCAAATTATTTCACGAATCCAGCATAGCTCACAAAAATAAAAATAGGATTTTGAGACTCACAGATCCTCAAGGAATAGAAAAAAATACACATGAGGAAATGTAAGATGTTCTAGTCCAGCATTTTTAGGGAATTGCCGAGGAAACTATAACAGACAGATCCCAATTCATGAGAAGATTTACTCAGTATATTCCTACACTGGTCTCCAGGGAATAAAATTATAATCTCAATAAACCAATAATAGAGGAAGAGGTCAAGGAAGTTATCAGAGAAATGCATAATGGGAAAGCTCCAGGCCTTGATGGCTTCAATGTGGACTTCTTCAAAACATGTTGGAGAATTGTAAAACAAGATATTCTAGAGGTAGTGGATGAATCAAGAAGCTATAAATCAATATGGAGGGCGTTCAATAAATCCTTCATTGCCTTAATCCCCAAACAGGAAAGAGCCACCTCTCTAGACAAGTTCAAACCCATAGCATTATGCAATGTGGTGTACAAAATCATTTCCAAAGTTATTGCCAACAGATTCAAGCCCCTCCTCCCAACTCTCGTGTTAGAGGAGCAAATGGGTTATGTGTAAGGGGGAAAAATTCTCAATAACATAATTCAAGGTCATGAAGTGGTTCATTCCCTCAAAGCCAACATGCAAGTAGGGATGATAATATAGCTGAACATAGCGAAAGCTTATGATAAACTTAGCTAGGCTTACATAAGGGAGGTTCTGAAAGCATATGGATTTGACCATAATTGGATAAGGAGGGTCATGGCTCTTGTCTCCACTGCTAGTTGTTCAATTCTTCTCAATGGCTCTCCTTCCAGAACCTTCAAGCCTACAAGAGGTCTCAGACAAGGTGATCCTCTTTCCCCTTTCCTCTTCATTCTCATGATGGAAGGGTTAGGTAGAGCGATCAGAGCTGCAAGGAGGAAGGAAGAATACAAGGACCGAGACTCACTCGAGATGGAGACATGGTGACACATCATCAATTTCTAGACGATACTATGTTGTAAGGCATACCTACAGTCAAGGAAGCCAAAGCATTCAACCAAATTTTGTATGAGTTTGCAATGGAAGTTGGCACTGAGGTAAGCCTCTCAAAATCAAATATCTTATTTTTCAATACTGATATTTCTATTGAGATAAATCTCTCCAGAATTTTAGGCTTTCAAAGAGATTCACTGCCCTCAAAGTATCTAGGAGTTCCCCTCACCAACAAACTATTGAACAAGGACATATGGGAGTCAGTAATAAACAAATTGAAAGACAAGATCAGTAAGTGGACAAACAGAGCCTTAAACCTAGCAGGGAGGTTGGTCCTCACTAAGGCTATCCTCCAAACCATCCCAATCTACATGCTATCAGCCCTTCTGGCACCAATAGGAGTCCTTCAACAAATTAGAAACATGCAAAGAGACTTTCTCCGGGGGAAAGGGGAAGAGAAAAAAAAATGGGCTCTGGTGGCTTGGGATAGGATATGCAAACCCGAATCCCATGGTGGCTTGGGTCTACATGACCCAGGCACTCTAAACAAAGTTCTATGAGCAAAAGTGTGGTGGAGATAGCTAAAGGAAATATGAACCCCCTGGGTGAAACTATAGAAAGAAAAGCATGTAATGAACTGGCAAGAAACGACCCTCACAAGAATGAAAGGACAAGTAAAAGGTTCTAAAATTTGGAACAGGGCTTAGGAGAATAGAGACTTAGTACAAAAAAACAATTTCTGGGAGGTCAGAAGTGGAAATCTGGCCTGGTTCTAGGAGGACAATTGGAGCATGAAGGTAATCTCAGCTATGAGGAACTAGAAAATATATAAACAGATACCATTAACAAAGGATTAAAGAGGGTTAGTGACTATTGGGATAAGTCAAGGAACAATGGAAAATGGAGAATATGGAAAATTCCATATTACAATGAGCTGACCACGCTGAAAACTCAAGCTCAAGCCCTAGAAGATATTCTAGTAAAAAGGAAAATCCTGACCTCAACCTCAGATGACCAATTAATATGGGGAAGAAATAATGTGGGTCTCTTCAACCTCAAAGAAGCCAAAAGAATAGCTACAGGTCTTAACTTTCCAAACATTGACAAGACTTGGAAAGACCTTTGGAATAACCCACATTGGATGAAGATCAAACTATTCAGGTGGTTGGTTCAACAAGACAAGATTCTAACATGGGAGAATCTCAGAAAGAGAGGTTTTGCTGGCCCCTCAAGATGTCACCTATGTGGTCAGCAGGAAGAAACCACAAATCATCTTCTCAATCTTTGCTCCTTCACTTCAACATTATGGAACTGGGTTGGAGATGTCTTCAAGAAGACAGAGAGGAATGAAAATAATATCATTATTACATTGAAAAATTAGAGAAGAAATTTCTCGAACAATGAGACAACAAACATACCTTAGGCTTTGACTCCAAGGTTCTTGATCTAGAATGTATGGAAAGAGTGCAACAACAGGATTTTTAAAGATAAAAAGGGCCCAGTGAGTAGCATCATAATGCTAATCCTTAAACAAGTCATGGAGACAGTCAACACCCTTGGGGGATTCTCTACAGGAAATCACATTAGACACAGAGACGTGAGCATCCTGGAAAGGTTGGAGCTTCAGACACATATCCCTCAAAGTCCTCATTAGACTACAAAGCACACTTTAGAACGAAATGCTTTCTAGCAACCCCCTCCACAGGGTTTTTTAAATTCAACATAGATGGAGCCTCTAAAGGCAATCCTGGAGATGCAGGTTATGGAGGAGTCATGAGAGATGAGGAGGGTAACATGCAAGTAATCTTTCATACTCATCTGGGAAAATCCACCAACATTATGGCTGAACTCATGGCTATGGAACAATGCTTGGAAATACTGATAAAGCACAACATGCATAATGTTATCATCGAGGCTAACTCAGAATTAGTCATCAATGCAGTCAAGAGGATAGGCTTAGGATCAGCACCAGAAAAAATATCAAGCCACTGGAGGCTTGTACAGGTCTATTACTGAATTCAATCACACCTAAGAATTCTAGGAACTCTCAAATTTGTGCATGTTCACAGGGAAACCAACAAAGTAGTGGACTGGCTTACCAATGAAGGAGTCAGATGCACATGAACCAACATGTGTTGCAGGTGGGAGGAAGTAACAGACAGACAAAAACGAGAAGGATGCACATCCCAGGCCCTCATAGACAGGGAGCAATATCAGAATAGACTGGGAAATGGAATATCACCTTTCATCAAAGAAGAATAAGAGTACATTATAAAGTTACACAGAGATGGGAACTTAAGGATCTCAAAGGAATTCAACATCATTTGCATTAGCAGAAATGTTACTGGAAGCCTGGCCAAAGGAAGTCCACATGCCATTGACCATTTTCTCATGAGAAAAAGATCGGAGGCGATAGGCTACTGAGATGGATGGTGAATTCACGCGATTTGGCCATTGGTTGTTTAATCAAAAGGGAGAAAATCGATGGTTAAAAGTAGTCGAGAGAGTTTGGGGGTCAGGGGAAAAGGAAACAGGAGTCAAAACAGCTTTTTCCAAACCACCCTTATCGGGCACCCTCAAATCCTAAAGTGGTTTTCATGAAATGCATGCGATACCACTCAGTTGTCTACACATGGCTGGGGGAGGAGAGTGAATACCGCTCTCATCACGTGGGTATTCCTTGGGCCTCTGTGTTGCGCGATATTGATATTGACCGCCGGATCAGGTGGGAGAAGATCGATGGCTATAAACTATCAAGCAGGTTAGTGGGTCTAGGTGGTAGTTAGCAATGGTCAAATCAGCTTCCTGTTTACCACCCTTCTTGGGTGCTCTCAAATCATTATGTGGTTTTTTTTATTTGCATGCGATGCCACTCAAACGTCTACATGTTGCAATGAGAGGAGAGAGAATACCACCCTCATCAGGCGGGTATTCCTCAGGCTACTGCTCTCTGTGGTATAGATTCTTTCCATTTGATCAAAAGGAGGCAAATAAATGGCTACTGAGAGTCGAGCAGATTTGTGGGTACATGTGATAGTTGGTGGATCCAAAACCTTTTGTACCTTGGTTTTATTTCTCCCTTCGTACTTTGGCTTTTTCGCTGGTTCTAAGTGTTGATTTATTTCTTCCCTTTGCTGGAGAATGAGTCATCTTAACATATATTATAACTTATGTAACTTATTTTCATTTCCAAGTCAATAGAAGGTTCGACTATTGCTTTAGCAAAAAAAAAAGTAATTCTTGTGTTCCTTTTAATATAATTGAAAAATGCCACTTGCCTAAGAACAAAGCAACTTTGCATTGCATAAAAAATTTAGGATTTAAATAATCGGTATGTATATTGAGGGTTTTTAAAGGCATTGTTACTCATCTTTTCTACTTGATATCCATCGAAATGTTGAGATCTAAAATTGTGTTTTCATATGCATTACTCTCTAATTGTTGTTCTAATGAGCTTAGTATTTCTCTATTCATATATTCATATTTAATGGCTATTCCAATAAGCTAGTGTTTACGATTAGGGAAAGAGGTTAGGGAGTGTGAGTTGTTTGCATCAAGAAGAATTAATTGATATTGCATGTTGTTATCTGCCTATGAATTTTGTGTTTTAGTTATGCACAAATTATCCGCATTTCCATTCATGCACTTTTGTTGGAATTTTGTGTTTCTAAGTATTTGAGAGTATTTGTTCATGTGTTACAACGCAACTTAAAATTTTGCAATTTAATAAACAATTCATATTCAAGTTATTTATAGGTCATACATTTTACATGAAATGTATTTATTAGAATGTCTATGCTCATCAAATATAAACATCTAATGTGATGAGGAGAAAGTAAATGAGATGTACCTATGGGAATGCTTATGTCGAATATAAACATCTAATGTGATAAGGATAAAGTGTCATATAGAAACCAATTAAAATATGGAGAAATAGCTTATTTATACATTGAGGAAAAACTTGAAAGGAATCACATTCAAAGCAATGTAGATCCACACTCAGATTGATAGATAATAAAATTAAGACCATATTAAATTGATTAAAAAAAATATTAGATATTAAATGTTGTAAATGGGTTAATTTTCCATGTTTTTTCTCTCATTCATATATAACTATATATATATATATATATATATATATATATATATATATATATATATATATATATATATATATATATCTATATATCTAATATATAGAATATATATATATATATATATATATTATATATATAATATATATATATATATATATATATATATAATATATATATATATATATATATAAATAGATATACCAACTTTTGAGAGGGATCAAATTTCAAGATGCAAACCACTTTTTGAATGTAAAAATTGAGCAAAGACTTGTACCTATTGGCTAACTTTCCATGTTTTTTCAGGAAAAAAAATAAGCTGTAAATTTCCATTTTTTTTAAAAAGATCCATCTTAATTCAAGATCTAACAATGGTCAATATGTAAACTTCTTTCTAGGTGAAAAGCTTCAGAAACAATTTGTACATATTTGACTTAGTAGATCTACAGTTAAAATCAATCATGTGTCCCAAACTACTACAATGTCCATCTATGTGGTTATGTAACTTCCCATGATGTGTTGGTTATGACTGGAAATAAGCACCTAATTAAGTCCAAGTTAGTTAATTATCTTTTATGAAAGGATCATTATATAAATATGGGTGGATTAGAAGGGTCCCTAATTTTTGTTAAGAAAGAAATTGCATGTGATTCCATCCTTTGCCACATTAAGTCTTGGATAAATCATAATATCTCTCTATCGGATTGGAAAGGATTTCCTACATCAAATATAAGCACCATGGTTGTAGGTAAGTTTTATTTTATTTCATATTAAATTTTATGCTTATATTTTGGTATTAGAATCATCCTTCATATTGTGGTATTTGATTCGCATATTTTACTCCTTTCTTTTTCTAAATTAAATTTTGTCTCTATGATGGTCTTCCCCTTTTAGAAATTTGATAATACATAAATATATTCATTGGCTTTCATTGAAATCTTGATCATTTAGAGAATGTAAGCCCATAAATTATATTAAGATATTGGTGGTTTTAGAGAGAAAAAGAATGCAGTTAACTATTATGATATACAAATGACTATACGATACTTCACCATTAGTTGAGATATTCAATGGTAACATATAGTGACAATTTGGTATCTCAAAGATGGTAGCATCGAAGGAATTGATGGATATATGCATTTCATGACAACATGTATCCGTTATGAATATATATGGTAGAATTATAACTGGCATATATGAAGTATGCATATATCAGAATTGTAATTGACAATTAATGGATTACAAAACATTATTTGAACATGGTATCATGAAAGTAGATATTTATATGCCTCTACATGTATCTGGATAAACATATATACCTTGTTTTAAGTTAATTCAAGATAACATGCTATGGCTTTAAGGTTTTACAGTTATGCATCATAATGTGAGATATGCACATGAATCAACATCACGATACGCATTGTTTTGTGACTAGATCATTTTATTGTTATTTACAAATACTTATTCCATATATTTTGGTCATGTATGATTAAAATTAATGCACTGACATTATGATTAACCAACACATACTAATTTTTATTCATTTTGATGCATTGACCTCAAGATGTTTCAATACAATTTTTTATTATTATCCTTGAAGCTATCGTATGCTTGTAAAATTTAATTGGATCATAGAGTAGCCCCAACATATTAAGTCAATGATAAACTGTAAATCAAATATTAGATACAAGTGATTATATTAATGAATTGTGTCAGAGTGATTAAATCATGAAAATTATATGTCATGTCCCCAAAGGGAAGAAATCATAATTCATGAATTAATCATAATATAATGATAAATTATGCATCTAATTAGAGATGATTTTAAATTCCAACATGTAATGATTCATCTCCTTATTGATGTTCGATCTATTACTTGCATTATAAAGTTATTGAGGAAATAAATTAGCGTAATGTAATCTAGGCCCATAGGAGGATTATGATGACACATTATTTTTTCTTTTATTATTATTAATGTTCAATAATAATCCGAATTATGGGCATATCAATCATAGCAATTTTGTTTAATTGGCAACTATTCCATCTACAATTATGTCTAATAAATCATCTTGTGTTCTAATGTTAACTAGTCAAAAATTTGAGGATTGGAAGGAGAAAATTGTCCTTACATTAGGGCGTGTGGACTTTGATTTGCTTTTCCATGAGAATGAACCTCCCATCCCCACAGAATCTAGTACACTAGAAGAGAGGGATTTATATGAGTGGTGTGAGTGATACAATTACTTAAGTTTAATGTTTATCAAGAACCATGTTGAAAAAGGTATTCAAGGTTCTAATGTAGAATTATCTAAGGCCAAGGAATTCATTAATATTGTTGAACATAGTATGTGATTTCCAAAAGATGACTGGGAAGCACCCTAATGAAAAAGCTAGCATCAATGGAACTCATCGATAATAAGGGAGCACATGAACACATTATGGAATGAGAGATATATTTTCTTAGCTGAAATCTTTAGAGGTCATATTCTCAAATCATTTCCTTGTGACTCCAATTCATACGTGACTCCTTGCTTATAGAACATGGACCATTGAATATTTCTTGTAACACACATAAGGATAAATGGTTCTTTAATGAACTATTGACTAGTGTGTTCAAGCTAAAGGGAGATTGAATAAGGAGAAACTAGAAAGTTCTCATCCAATGATTCATGGAAAGGGATGTTCGAGAAAAGAAAATGGTGCTCACTATAATAAAAAGCATAAGAAGGTGGCAAGTAGTAATGTTGAGAATAGGGATACCATAAAATTTGTTTCTACAAGAATAATGGGCACATCAAGAAATAATGTTCCAAATATAAATCTTGGCTTGAAAATAAATATAAATCTTTACTTTAGTGTGTTATGAATATGATATGCTTGATATTTTTCATAATTATGAGTGGATTGACTCTGATTAAACAATCCATAATGGAAAACAAAATGTAAGGTTTAATCAACCAAACAAAATCAATGAAAATTGAATGCTTCATATATTCAAGAAAAAAGACGAGTACATGTGCAAAATCAAATGGGACCTTGAAACCTATCCTGAAACACGACTTTGTTTTAAATATTAAAAGGACATTTTATGTTCAATTTTTTCTCTAAGAATCTTATTTCAGTCTCCAAACTTGTTCCCCATGGTTTAGTTTCAATTTTACTGATTCTACTTTTAGTCATATCAAATACTCACTTGCTATTGGTGATGGAATGCTTGTTAATGGTTTATATATGCTCTAATTAAACCCTACTTTTGATTCCAATTTTTTAACCTTTCATGGGAATGTTAGAATTAAGCGTGGTATTGTGAATGCAAAACCATCCATGCTTTGGCATAGGAGATTGGGACACATCTACATAAAGATAATCACATGACTAAGAAATCATGGAGTGCTTGAGACTCTTGATTTCTTTAATTTTGATGTTTATGTGCACTGCATAATGAGAAAGTGGTCCAAGAGAACCATGAAAGGTTTCAAGAGGAGTTCAAAAATATTAGAAATCATACAATATCAATATATGTGGACCATTTATTACTTTGTGTCAAAATGGTCAGAAATATTTCATATCATTTATATATGATAAAACAAAACTTATGTATCTCTATTTTCTATTTGAGAATAGTAAGGCACTAGATGCTTTCAAAAATTACAATGCAGAGGTAGAGTAACAAACTGTAAAAGTAAGTAAAATCAAGAGATAAGATAACAATGGAGAGTATTATGGAACATACATGGGTACAAGACAAAAACGAGGTATGTTTTTGACTTTATTAAAGAACAAGGCATTGTTGCTTAATACGCGATGCCCAACTCACCACATCAAAATGTTGTCTAGCTGAAATGAGAAATTGTATGCTAATGGACATGGTGAGGAGTATCGTCGGTAATTCCGCCCTCTCATTATCTATAAGGAAAGAGGCTTTAAAAACCATTGTATATATCCTAAGTAGTGTCCCCACAAGGTAGCTCCTAAAACTCCTTTCGAGTTATGGAATGATTGGATATCAAGTTTAGAAGATGTACACATAGGGTCTTATCATATTGAGGTTAAGATATATAATCCATTAGAGAAAAAGTTGTACTTAAAGTTAATAAGTCGTTTGTTCACTGGTCATGTAGAAAGGTCAAATGGATTCAAGTTTCCTTGTCCTTCCCATACACCTAATATTTGTTTAAGTAATAAATGCAACATTTCTTGAGGGTAATTACATTAGTGGGAGTAAGCAACCTTGAAATTCAAATTTTGAGGAAATTCGGGCTCTGGTTATCATACCTACAAGTATGGATTGGTTAACTGTACTTCAAAGAAATCCAAAAGATTCCATTATGGAAGAACAAAAAGCTAATGAAATTCCACCCCATGAGGATCAAGTTTTCAATGAACCTATTATTCAAATACCATAAAATGTGGATGAAGAGATAGGATTAAGAAGATCCTAAAGAATAAGAAAACCTACAATTTATTATGATTATGTTGTTTACCTACAATATTTTTACAAAGACATTGGAATTGAGGATGCTCCAATCTCATTTCACAAGACATGAGCAAATGAAACTCCAAGCTACGACATGATGCTATGTTAAAAGAGATGGGTTCAATGGCTAGTAAAAATGTTTGGGATTTAGTTGAACTGTGTAATGAAGACAAAGCCATTGGTTGTAAATGGGTATAAAAAACCATAAAGGACTCATCTAATAATAGAGGGTGTTATAAAGCCATACTTGTGGCCAAAGGATTCACTCAGAAAGAAGGTATTGATTACCTTGAGACCTTTGCTCCAGTTTCTACTAAGGAGTCACTTTAGATAATCATGGTATTAGTAGCTCATTTTTATGTAGAGATGTATTAAATGGATTTGAAAACAACTTTCGCTAATGGGGATATAAAATAAGAGGTCTACGCGAGTTAACATGAAGATTTTTCTTTATACAAAGAAAAGCATTTGGTTTTTGGACTAATAAAACCCCTATATGGCTAAAATAAGCTTCACGTCAGTGTATTTTAAATTTCACAATGTTATTTCCTCATTTAGTTTTACGAAGAAGATTGTGGAATAATGTATATACCTTAAGTTATGGGAGAAAATTCATATTCTTAGTCCTATATGTGGATAATATTCCACTTTCTAGTAATTAATTGTGCTTGCTACATGAGGTTAAACATTTTTTTAAACAAAACTTTGATATGAAGGATATGGGTGAAGCCTATTTTTTCATTGGCATAGAGATTCAGAGTGACAGATCCTAAGGGATATTAAGATTCCCTAAAAAGGGCTACATTAATAAGGTTCCATAACGATTTAGCATGAAGTATTTTTCACCTAATGTGGCACCCATTGTTAAAGGTGATAAGTTTTGTCTTAAAATCAATGTCTAAAAAAATATTTGGAATCAGAAAATATGAAAACCATTCCTTATGTATATGCAGTTTGAAGTGTTATATATGCTAAGGTCTATACAAGACCATACATTGGATTTGTGGTTGAAATATTAGGTATATATCAAAGTAATCTAGGCATTGATTACTGGAGGGCCACAACCAAAGTTATGCAGTATCTACAAGGTTCAAAAAACTACATGTTGACATAAAAATGATAAAACAATTTGGAAGTGATCGAGTATTTAGACTAGGACTATGAAAAATGTATTGAACCTAGGAAATCTACATTAGGAAAAATATTTCTATTTGCAGAAGGTTTCATCTCATGGGGAAGTAAGAAATTGAAGTTTATCATTTCTTCCACTATGGAGGAAGAGTATATAACATGTTATGAGGTTAGTTGGTAGGCTTATTGGTTACATAATCTCATCATAGGGCTTAGAGTTGTAGACTCCATCTCAGTGCCATGAAGGATTTATTATGATGTTTCCATTGTATTTCACTTCACTAAAGTTCCTTGTTGTTAAAGAACATGTTTAGGATCCTCGAGTGACTATTGAGAAAATCAACACTAAGTTAATGATTACATATCCCATTATCAAAGGGTTACTACCTAAGTTGTATGGAGAACATGTGGAGTGTATATGACTCATTAACTTGTTTCATGCTTGATTTGTCATGTAGATTTGAGACATCATTCATTTTGATAATTTCAATTATGTTTTTGATGATTCCTGCTATATATGTCTACCCAATTTGTATACAACAATGAGTAATGAATAACATATTGTACATTGGGACAATAAATATTTACCTTCAATGGGAATTTCGTTGTGCATTCAAAAAATATATGCCACATAAAGTGTTTATTTAGAGGGAATTAATGATATTGTAATACATGGAAGGTAGTGTTCGTCTAATACATTATTTACTTCCATGATTCATTCATTGAAAATATTTTTTGAGAAACTAGAAAGGGGAGATAATCATTAAAAAAACATCATGTTTGTGTCAATTTGGATCAAGTGGAAGAATGTTATAAATTTTTCTTATTGTATTCCAAAATTCCACCATGCAGCGTCAGCATTAGAATGTCTTTTCTGGTGAGTTGATGTATTTTGGGGAAGCATCATGTTTTTTTTTATTATGTAGGCGAAGCAATTAGGGAGTACTACACACAAGATCCATGGTTTTTAAGGTGGTATGGGATGTGAGGTCATTGGAGGAAGGCCTATTGTCTTAGAGCAGTAAACCACGCTTTGGAAGTAATGTTCTACTAGGAAACTAGGAGAAACAATGCAAGAAGCAAGCTCTGGTGTTGGGGGATTTTTTTAAGGAGCTTTGGTTTATTAGCTACACATTTGGGACCTTGGCATCATATGCTACAATTCAGCTTCATCTCGTGGAGTTTGTGAGGTGGAACTACACCTCGAAGCCAAGTGCATGCTAGATTGTCTTCAAGAGTTGTCCCTAGCTTTTTTGGCTTAGTGAGAGGTTTGGCATTCTAATTTCTTAGTCTGGTTTCTTTACTCAACTCATAGATTTTTTGGGTGCTTCCTTTGTCTGTGGGGGTGTTGGTTTTTAAAAGTTAATTATGGTGGCACTCTCTATTTTTATGGGGGTTAACTTCTCTACCTTATTTGTACTAGTGGTGGTTTGAGAAGATCGTATGGAGAAAGTCGAGGAAATTCATTCCCCAAGATGGTCAAACTAGAGGTGAGATATCAGGTGTTAAAAGTGTTGCGATTTTTTGGGTGAGAAGGTTTCTTCATATTTGGAAAGATTTGGTGTTTGTTGGGCTTGCTGGGAAACATGCTAATGGCTTTGGGGTCGAATCAAAGGGCTTGAAAATTGTAACCTAGTTCATATCTCAGGTTTACTTGGATGATTGTGTGTGGTTGTCTTTTGGGAGTTGGAGGTAAAGCTAGGAAGGTCCCATCCCTTTCTTCTAGTGCTAGTTGATCATCCTAGATCATTCCCACCAGACATTCTCATCATGTAAACAACATAACTAAAGAGTCTTAAGGATTTGTTGCAACTACTACTCGGTGGGTCATCGACAAAAGAGCTGAGAGCTGGGTTATTTCAGTTGTTGATTAGGTGGATATGCCACATTATTGTGGGCATATGAGAAGAGAAGTAGGGGCAACATGACCAATATGTAAGTCACGGGGTGGGAGACCTAGGCCACGATGAGGTGGTTGACCCCCACCCAACCTAGCCACCTAGTAAAGAAGTTTAGGCCACTTCTCTCGAGACTCTTGATAGCTAGCTTGGTCATGTAACTCACCTTTTGGAACAATTTAGCAATAATTGACATGATGATCAAAATGTAATAATCATTTTCATGAATGATCTGCAATATGATTAGTGGGGAATGCAAGACCGTTTGACCAACATTCGAAGAGGGTAGTGGTTCATATAAGAGAAATTAGAACACATTGAAAGAAGGATGACCCATATGGAAAAGCACATTCATTGTACCTTGAGACCTCCTCCATCTCCACACTCTAATCTTGATCATCATGCTCTAGTCAACTCCTTTGATTCTTAATGGTTGCCAGTTGTATTTTGATTTTGAACATCTTCTAGTATAATTGGCCTTTCAAGTTTTGGTTTCTCATACTACTTTGGAAATTAGTTATTTGTTTGGGGATCTACCTACTAGCCAATAAATATAGTAAGAGTGAGGGCAATAGGTTTTTGAGAAAATGTAAACAATACAATTATCTTTCATAATAATAGGAATCTCAACTTACAAAACAAAAAATATTTGGCAATGCTATAGTTACATATGAGTTTGTATTTGTTTTCACATTTTTTATAGCTTTTTTAATTTAATTTTTTGATACGATATGCGTACATTGATTTTTTCAAGTTTTATAATTATTTTAAATATAATTACTATGTTTTTATATATTTTTATTCATTCAATTTAAATATAAAATTCTCAAAGATTAAAATAATGAATATGGTAAAATGAATCTTAATTTTCTTATTTATAATTTTATATATATTTAATATTTTTATATTGAACATATTTTTATATTACAAATATGAGGCATTCTTATTTGAAGTTTTTCAAATGTAATATGTATATTATATGTTTTTCATTAAAAAAAAATTGTAAATGTTTTTTATTACTTAGCTAGCTTTATGTTTCATTACTATTATTATTTGATTTAATAGTTTTATTAATGATGTCTCATTAAGTTAGTAAAAATTTCCCTAGGAGGTTGTAAAGAATTTTTTAATATAATGATTCATCTAAATTTTATAGAATAAAATAATTTACAAGAATAAAATATTTAACTTAAAAAATTAATCAAAATTTAAAAAAACAATAAAATTTAATTTTTCTAATAAAAATACCTTCGTGTATATATATATATTATTTTCTTTCATTTTATGTTTTTACCATTTAAATTTTTATACACGATTTTTTTTGTAATTTTGAGAAAAGTCTAAAAGAACTACAAAAGTCATTAAATATCTCTGACATACATTAGTTGTCAATGTCATTTCTGAATGAGTAACTATCCTTATGCTTCAATTAAAAGAAATCTAGATCTCTAAGAGGAATCAAATTTTTCAAGTTGCAAACTTTTTATTTGAGCTTAAAATTTGAGAAAAATTTTCCACCCCTATACATTTTAATTTTTCAAGTTACAAATTTCTTTTTTACTTGCAAAACTTGAAAAAAAAATTGCACCTCAAAAAATTCATTTAAATCAAAAAATTCATTTAAATCTCTCAAACTTAATAAATAGTTAAAATAATTATATCTATATATAATTCAAAATTTAATTTAATTTAGTTTTACTAAGTTAAAATATTTACAAAATACCACATTACAACGCTCTCTTTACCTAGAGAGAGTCTTAGCATATGATGACATAAAATATAATATAATTTTATTTCGACCTGATATACAAACAGTCCTTTGCCACCCAACTAAACCTTGGGCGGACAAAACGCGGACTTGATCAACAAAATTTCACGCCACGGCTCGAGCATGGAAAATCTCAATCCGTCAATCGTCCGTTTTCTCGCAACTCGTCGACGAAAGCCACACGCTCGATAGATACGATGGCCTGCCTCTCCATTTTTATAAAACAAACATCGGGCATCACAATTGTCCAAACTGTGTGAGCGGAGGAGCTGGTGCCATTTCGGGCCTCGGCGAGCGTTAAGCACCTCCAGAAACTTTTTCCCAATCTTCAAAGTGAGTACATATGCGATGATATTTTTTAACATTCAGCAGACAACCGAAGTGATCAACTCGGCCATTCTGGAATAACGTGTGTCCCGCGTCATTTCTTCCATCTGCGGTTTGTTTCTCCAGCGGCTATAAAGCATATTGCTGTTAATTGCACGGTCTGCAGGTGCTGCTCCATAGATTACGAACTTCGTTAATGCTGTCTCCAACAACGGGAATTCTAAATAGGTAGGCAAGCTCTTTCTGTCGGGTTTTATGAATGCCCTTCTTCGTAAATTAGCGTACAATGCCGGGAACATGATTCAGTATTTGACCTTTTGTTGCACCCACGCCGGAGACAGCACAGGATTTGGGGAATAATAGCTAGTATTTTGATTTGGTACTGAAGAATCATTATCTTCGACCCACCATATTTTCACTGACTGGTCCATACTCCCGCTGTATACAAGAAACCCATTGGAAATGCTAAGGTCAACGGTGGCCGCGATCGACTTGACAGGTCCACTGTGACCTTGCAACACCGCCAACCACGAATGGAAACCTCCAATGGAATCCCGTTTCCATATCTGTATAGTCTTATCCGCCGACCCGCTAAAAAGAAGATTCTTAGCGACGGCCAGACACAGCACTGCAAGCCTGTGGCCTCTCAGAGTCCCGGCGTGCTGTAGCATGGAATTCATGTAGATGGGTTTTTCTCGTTCCCAAACATTAACAGACCCGTCGGCCGATCCCGAGTAGATAATCGATCCGTCCGTGCTAAGGGCGAGCGCGTTCACGGCAGCAGAATGTTGGGCGGTGAGAGTCTGTTTCAGCACATGCCTTGCGTTTTCCTCTCCCAAAGTCGGTGCCCATACTTTGACTGTGCTGTCGGCGGAGCCGGTAAAGAGCAATCCATCAGCCGCCACAGCTATAGAATTGACGGCATCGTCGTGGGCCACGAAGGATTCGACGCATTTCCAATCTCGCATTCTCCACACCTTCACGACTTTGTCCCACGAGCCGGAATACAGCAGACCCCGTTCTTCATTACAGGCCAACGAGGAAATGGCGTCCACGTGCTTGATCCAAAGTGTACTGCGATGCCTCCGAACCTGGACATAGTTTTTGGAATCCATTGAACTCTGGATTCGATCTTTCATGGTAGGAAGGGTGCCTACTCGCCTGCAAACACCAGAATCCTTGCGAGGGCGGTGCCATACGCGGATTTTCTGGTCGTGGTGAGCACTGAAAACGTAGTCCCCGGCAATCAAAAGAGCCTTGATAGGCCCGCTCCCAGCTTTGAAGCAGCCGTATTCCTGAAAGGTACGATGTTTCCATACACGAATGTTTTCGCTCTCTGAGGCGGTGTAAAGCAGCCCATCGCCAGACACTGCGAGTGCATTTACGTGGCCGTCATGTCTCACCATTGTAGCGATGCATCCGTAGGATCTGCCGTTCAGCAAGGGCGTCAAATTGGGGGAGTGCAGAGGAGACATTAATGTCCACGGGGAAGGACACGCCGAGCCGTTGCTCCACGGTGACATCGTGTATGGAGAAGCGGGACTGAATCTTGCTGGCGAAACTGTGCCTGATGAGAGAAAGCTGTCGTTCGACCTCATACCGGAGCTATTGTTCAGGCCTAAACTCTCGTCCGATGAACGGCCGCTGGTCGAATGTAAGCTTGGATCTGATTGCAGCAAACTCTTGAGCATGGTTTTTACAGCTTTTAGAGGATATGTTATCTTCGCCGAAAATTTCCTAGGGCGATTGGATCCTTCAGCGATTCCCATATCGATCCTCCCAATTATCGAAATTGAAATTAGATTATTCTCCTTGTTCAACAACTGAAATAAACTGAACCGTAATGTGAAGCAAGCTATTCGATCGGATCGCAGTGATAATATACAGACAGGCAGACAAAGATATTCAGACTTCTGGTAAACCACCGACCCAATTCATTACAACTAGGGCTGAAACCTTGGAAGCAATGTTAGAAGGCGTATGTAATATAAGAAACATAGGCAGAGACAATTTGAATGCAGGATGAGATTGCATTCAATTCAGGACCGGCCAAAATTGTGTTGGCAGCAGGGAATGTTCCAGCAATGAGAAAATGACAGGTGTTGGAATATGAGCCTTTTGTTTATGGTGACCAATTATAGAATCTTATATTCAATAATATAGGGGCTTCTTAAAACGTGAAAACATCGCAGTGTTTGTTTCGTGCAGGTCGGGCGAAAGTGACAGGAGAAGACACGCGGCAATGAAGAGTAGCGATCATATGGCTCTTGTGTTGACAAAAAACAATTCTACATATTCGAAATCAAACGTAACTATCGATATTTTGGTATTATCCAAGATCTGCACATGACCGCTCAACTATAACGCGTCAGGAAATGAATTCGTGGAAGCAGCTGCCGCTGACCTGTGGCGCCCTATTATACATTCCAGGTCGAAACGATTACGTCCGTCGCTAGAAAGCGGCCACCACATACCTTTTTCCAGTCGCTAAAAGCCATTGGCTTTCTTCTTTGTCCGTGATCAGCAGCCACGGCTGACTTGTGGCCGCATGTAATACATAAGTCAAAACTTACCCTGGTGAACAGATAATAGCCATGAAACCTGTTTTCACACTGGTTAAAAGCAGAATGGGCTAAGTCATTCTTCATTGTGCGAGAGCACTATCGATGTTCTTTTACAGTAGGATAACTTTCAGACCATTTTGCACTTTCCCGGTTATTTTTTATTTTTTTAATTTAATTTTGATTGAGATTTGTCCCGGATATTTTGGAATTTTAAGTTTGTGTAATTTGTAGAAATTTATTGTCTCCGGAATTTTTTAGGACCGATTTAGATTCATGATATAAAATTTGGATTGCCCTCATTCTTGCTTAAAAGACAAAAACAAATGATAAAAAGACAAAAACATATGATAGTTGTAAAAAGAGCTTCGCCGTAAATCACATAAAAAGATCATTGTCGACCCGTTTCGAACCCACCAGTGTGGTTCATCGTGAGGACAAGTTGAAGAAACAGATCTGGCCTAGCAAGTTAAATAGACTGACCAGAGACTCTAACGACTATAAAAAGCTATATTTGACTCTAGGACTCTAACGGCTATAAACAGCTATATTTGACTCTAGGACCTAGGCCTTAATTATAATAATAAATTTAATCTTATTATTATTTTTATAATATTAAGATAATAATATAATATTCTATTTCTAGGGATGAGTGTTATCGAAAGAAATTTATTTGTTTAAATGAATTAATGGCTATTTAAAAATTACTATTAAATTATTATTATTGAATGAATAATTTAAGTTATATATATTAATAAATAAATAATCTTAATGTTATTAAGATACTAATATTATATTTCTAGAGATATGAGAAATTAAGAACGAAAAGAAATTTATATTAATGGTTATTTAAAAGTTACTATTAAATTATTATTGTTTGAATGACATCTAATGAATAATTTAAGCTATATAAGTAGTTATATATTCTTATTAAGTCATTAATTAAATATATATGCTTTATTTATTGATGGTTTGTTCTTAACAGATCTTAAGGGTTAGTTTGACTAGAACAAGAGGAAATAATTTAATCTATTTCAAGATATACTATATATGTATATACATATATATAAGCTATCCTATAGCGGAATATAAATATAAATAAAATATAACTAAGACTAGACCTAAGAATACATCCTAATTTAGAAATACTAATAATAACATAATGAGTTAAATAATAAATTACTACCACAGAAAAAGGACTCTTTTATCAGTGCTAAAAACTATATAAAAACTAAATTAGATTAATACCTAAAAAATAATAATCATAAATAGATACTCGAGGAACCCAACAATAAGGGAAGAACACACAGCTGCCAGCGATATATATACTCGAAAGGACTAAACCAAACACACACAAAGAAAACACCCAGGAAGAACAGAGGGGTGGGGGGCGAGGAGGAAACCCTAAGACAACAGGGCAGGGATCCAACTTCTACTGACCTTCCACCCATCATCTCTGTTGAGATTGATGGGTCTTTGCTCTATTTCAATAGCTTCCTTAACTTGCGATGATGGAACCGATCCACCCTAGCAATGACTTTTGCCTCCTCTATGCAGACATGATGCTTAGTCTTGTCCACATGCTCAGCTAAAGCTGAGGACTTGGTTCTACCATGCCTCAGGTCCGCTGCATGTTCGCAAATTCTCTGCTGGATGGAGCGCCCTGTTTCCCCTATATAGGGTGTCCCACAAGAGCAAGGAATCAAATAAACACCCTTCATGTCCTTGGAGTTAACATGATCCTTCACAGAGGGAAGGGAATTACATTTTGAAATAACTTTTATGTTTTGAATTTTTTTAAATTTATTGTTCATTATTTTTTTTGAAATTAATATATTTTAAAATATATAAATAAATTTAAGCTCTAAAAAATAATTTTTTAAAATACTCAAATATTTTGATTATGATTATGCATATTTGACCTCCCACACGTTTGATGTCATCAAATTTCAAAATTTTAGATGTGCAAACAAGTCCTTATCCAATTTAGCAAAAAAAAAAAAAAACCCTTAATAGGCTATGGCGGTTAAAATTTGATTTGATTTGATTGCATGTATACCTAATTTATAATGCGTACACATGAAGTCTATAGACACTTATCCACTATCCACTATCCACTGTATTACAGACATACAGCTGAGTGCTTTGATGACGACCAATACAGCTGAGTGCTTTGATGACGACATGTAGTGTCATTCTTGAGTACTGGTTAAGTTGACCTGAACCACAACACACACATACATTTATCCGACCAACACGCACTACTCACATTTAAACACATGCATACACGTACTCATAGTGATATAGAGTGTCAAAGTAATTTTACCAACAAATCATTCTAACACGTTGTAACTGAGAATTTTTTTAGGGCAGCCATTATCAATCCGAACAGTAATGGAGACTTAAACTCTTACCAGAAAAGTCGGACTTGAGTGTAAGACCGTAAACAGATGCAAAAACAGTAAAGGGATTTATATCTTTAACTTGTAAATAATTTTCTGAAATCTTACCAAATCAATTAACAACACTATTAAAGTATCTACCTGCGCCTTTGCAGTTGAAGTTGAAGATATCTCCGGTTGCTCTGTTTCAGTTACCGAAAAATCGAATCCACCCAGCGAAACTGAGCAGAACCTAACTACTCAACTTCTTAACAAAAGCCCACTGTTCCCCTTGCCCAGAACCTCAAAACAACTCAAGCTTTCCCTGTAGATGATTTCCGTACATAATGTTCCTCCTCCTCATTTCTTCTCTTTATTCTCTCCCCCTTCCCAAATCATGTCCCATGGTTATCTTGTTGTTTAGCGATGGCCGCTCTTCCATCTACAACCCACCGCTCAATCCACTGATGACACGCTCCTCACTTAGGTATTCCTCCCTCATCTCTTTTAAGGTCGTGAATGTATAATGTTTTATGTTGTGAAAACATATTATATTTTTATTAAAATATTCTTTTAATATAAATATTATATCGTATAGATCACATTAAACATTATAAACATTATGATTTAATATATCACAACATTATGATTTAATATATCACATTGTTTTATTATATATATTTTTTAATATAACATTATAAGTTTATATTTATCACTTTTAATTAATTCCTTATATATATTTAAAATTTTATTTTATTAATTTATTAATATAATATTTATCAATAATTTTGAAATATATAATTTATATAGTCTTTTTTAAGATTTACTCATACATTAAGCAATATTGATGAATGAGTAGAACCTCTATTCAAAGAAGTGTCATGGTATTTAGCACTTATAGTTAATTTAGTATATAATACTAGTATATGTTACACATGTATATGTAGCTATCATATGTATGTACCGTATGGCTGCTATTATTCTTGCGTTCTCTATATTTATAAATGGATCGATTGACAAACTTTCTTCAATCTTGAAAAAATGAAATATCCAATCCTTCTCAAAAGGATCCCAAGGCTCCTAAAAAAACTGACGTAAAATCCACGCATAAATAAATTAATTATGAAAAAACCTGAGTAAATCTTAGATAATAATAAAAGGTAAAATATTAAGAATTTTAGACTCCGTGTTGGTTGATAGTGTAAGAGATAGTTTTGATTAAATATAAGAAATTAAATTTAATAAATATAAAAGCAATTAACTTCTCCCCTATTACTCATGTAAATAAGAGACGAGTAAGAAGAGTCCCTATTACGATAAAATTGATGACTTTCAATGGTTGTTCTTTGGAGTAGGCGTTCATAAAAGCTATAGACGTCTACTTTATTGTTTGACATTGAACTCAAATACAATGAATACAAATTTGTCTTTTCAACTGAGGTAATATGTTATCCCCACTCCCCCTCTAACTATATAAGCTTTCCTCTATTTTGATTTTTTCGACTATCGGTTTGATTTTTTCTTGTATATTGAAGCCCTTCTTGCGAGGAATACGACTCGAATTTGTGAGAATTTAATGTTTGTTTGAGTTAGATGGGAGGAGGCTTTAATCACAATATGTGGAGCATGAAAATTTATTTGGAAAAGTAGCTTTATTTCTGGTTAACCAAATTTTCTAACATTTTAATTTAGGAAGATCCCATCCTATTGTTTTTAAAATTGGTTTTTCTTACAAGGAACTTGCATATTCTCAAATCAAAAAAATTGATGATATTTGATGGCCATACAATTTGGTTGGTGGTATTTTTAAGACACATTTTTATAAGTTAGAAAATTTTCAATCAAGGAATAAATGGTGGTTATGGTTTTTTCTTTTTATTTTCATAGAGCATATTTGAAGGTTTTTTTTTTTTTTTTGCAAGTTCTCAACTATCAAAAGTATTTTGTGGGCCAATATCTAATAGAAAATATTAATCTTGGTAAGACAATAGAAGTTCCATAAGTGAGACTATATAATTTTTTTATTTGGGTGGTATACCATTTGAAAGAGGAAAGCGTTATACCCAAATTTTATTGTGTATAAATAATGACCCCACCCTCTATGATCTTTTGCTAATAAGGATAAGAAAGCACAACCTAATAACTCAATTTCCAAATCCTGCACTAGAGAAGACAAAGGAGGAGGGATCATTCCCCAATACCAACCATTCCAAGCACCACTTTTTGACCATGTCAATATATCAAATAGTGTGAATTTGCACTATCATGAAAGCTAGCTTATGAGAGGATTAAATGAATTGCAAGATTGAAGGGGAAATTTCCCAAGGATGGAGGGAGTCTAGATATTAATATGATGTCCATTTCCAAGAGTCCAAGTGAGCTTCAATTTGATTAATGGGATAGCAACAAAGATTAATATCCAAATATGGGAACCTCCCTTTATATGGGTCCAGGCGCTAGGAGGGACTTCGGGAAAGGAAGCAATCCAACTTAGAGGCCACTTGATGGGTGCCTTCACTCCAATTGTTCCAAGTACGTGTTTCATCAATGGTGTCCAAGTCCACCATTTTTAGAATTTGGATTGTTTCCTTGAAGTTCTCAAAATCCAATGTTAGCCTTCCCCTTCACTGCCCACACCTTTTGGGTTAAATATTAAATAATGTTAAATCCCTCTCCCATAATCGAATGATGGTCTACTATAATATCTTAAATTCCTTGTACATATTCTAAGAAGTTGATGTTCTCCTTCAAAGAATAAGAACCATACACATTTGTTAAAAAAATTATTTATCTCGATCCTATAAGTTGGAATTTGGTTGAGTGTTATGGTGGTAGGAAAAAAATAAAAATGATACTCTTCTTTTTATAAGGTTCCATAGTATTTCCAATCCTCCTACTGCTCCACATGCATCTATAGATATTGTTTAATAGCCTCTCTAAATGGTAGAGGCTATCACTAAAATCATCTCACTAAAATATTAGTTTCTTGATTCATGGGAATAGAGGACTATCCTTTAATTAGGGGTTTAGGGTGAGAACTTATCTATTATGAGTAAAATCATCCCTAATTTTACTAGCATTTTACATAAATATTGAAGTTCTCCTACCATGTTTTTCTATTTTCCTTTGAGATTTTGAATATTTTTTAATAGTGTTGGTCTAAACCCCGGAAGATGATAAATCTAGATTCTTACCTTTGGCGTAATGCCATTTCCTTCATTTTCTTTTCTCTTGAGAAGAGAAACCTTTAGTGGTTGGGATTGTTGATTGAGGATGGGGTTGGGATCTTTCCTTTCCTATGATTCTACCATGCACCATAAGTTGAGCTCCCTAAGATGCGTATCATTTCCTTCATCCAAATCCTCTTTGTCATATCCATGAGGTGCCATTTTGATGCTTCAATCAACAACAGTGCATGTGTCCTCATTGTCCATTTTTGTGCTTCTTAAGATAATCATCTAAATCCTTATTGACATCATTTTTCTTCAATTGATGTTCTTATATCAAAATCTCATCTACTACCTTGCTTTTGTTACCTGTGGTATATTTCTTTAAAATTCCAAAGTTCTAGCTATTATTAACTTCTTTTATAGGTTTTCTCTAGTTTGTCACTTTTTCAAAACCCTCTACATCTTTCTCTACATGGTTTTTTACTTTAGTTGGTGTTATATTAATAATAAAATATCTAGATAGATGTCCATGTTCATGGCACTTATGAAATTCAAAGGGTGTGTGCTTATAGACAATGTTCTATATCTGCTCAATATCCTAGTAGCCATAGGTAGTTGGATTCTAGGAGGGGTCGATAGAGATTCATGTAAACATAGATGCAATGATATGAAGTGTATTGACCCCCTTTAGTGACTTTTCATATTTTACCCATAGGGGCTTCAATCAATGAACCTCTAACATAGCACGTGCGTTCGTGGCATATTAATCAATACCCTTAATTTGACTACGTATTGGAAAATACTTCTAAAAATCATATTATTTAACCCCATACGAATATGAACCCAATACACCTTCCCAATTTAAAAAACCCTTAATTTCACTAGATATTGTACGTATCCATTTTTTCATTAACATTTTTTATACCCCTTTATATTTTTTCATTAACTTTGAGCTTCATTTTTTAAAACTTCCAATATAAAAACCCTTCACCCCCTATTATATGCTCAATATATTATGTTATCTTTTCCTTAATATATCTCCCCCAATATGAACGCACGTGGTATGGTATTTCTCCCCCAGTCAATCCCTTGTGATTTTAACAAGGATTCTAAGGAATTTCAATCCCTTTGAGGATTTCTTCATCCCATTATTCCTATGGTAGAGAGTATAGAAAATTCTAGGCCAAAGATGTAATAAAGTCCTCTTGTTGGTACGAAAACTTCGAACATATCATATAAGGTATATTCTTGTCAACTTAATTAAATAAGGACCATTCTCAAAGAGTATCTCATGATCCTCGAAGTTAGTAAATATGGAAGTGAAAAACCCTTTTGAAGGGAGTTTCATATATACATTGACCTTCAATTACCATCTTGTATTGATCCACCAAATCGAGGCTTTCTTAATAGTGAAATGCCCATAAAATTATTAATGACACTACTACGTAAAGGGGGGTTTTAAGACAACATTTAAGACAATTTTACCAAAATGTTTTAACTCGAGACAAAAAAATTTGTAAATTGTATTAAATATTGTCTTAAAGCGAGTGTCTTAAACTATTGTCTTAAAAAATTGTCTCTATAAAGACAATATAGAACACAACTATTATTGTATGTTAAGATATATTTCATTTTTGTCTCTCGAGAGACTGTATATAAGATTAAAGACATATTGTCTCTACAGAGACAACAAAGACATATTGTCTCTATAGAGACAATATATGCTTAATCCCATTTATTTCCTCTCTAAAGACAATAAAAATTTCTCTTTAGAAACAAAATATAGAATGTGATTTTTTTTGTTTCTTTAGTGAATAATTCATTATAGGGCACGATGGAATTGAACCACCAACCTCCTGCTTATAAGGTAGATGCTTTTCCATTGAGCTATCACCCTTTAAAAATATGCGTTATCTTAACCAGAAAAGATAAAAATCAACAAGCGAAATGTACCATCATATTATTGAAGAAAAAATATGTTACTTATTGCAGCTGTTACATGACGAATTTCAGACAAAAGGAAAAAATTTCAACATATTTCAACAGAGTTGATGTTGGAACGACCCTCCTTATCAACTCTGATAAGTATAAGTGGTTATTGAGAAGAGTTGATTCCCAATGCAACTTATTGGGAATGGAATCTAAAGGTCTCTTATTTTATTTTATTTTTATTTTTTTCGTACATCCAAAAATTTAGACCATCATCCTACTTAGAAGAACCATAAAGCTCAACTGATGCACAGTCTGGTAAAAACCTATTTTCAAGTTTTGCTAGACTATTCTATTTCCCATAAGGAAAGTTGACTCTGTTGTTTTAGTTCTCAAGTCATTATAGTACATAATAACATGTATTTGATTCGCCATACTATAGCATATGAGATATAATGCCATAAACACAATACTGATAACAAAATACAATATTTTCACTCAGGTTCAAATGTCCTCTTCCAAATTCTAAAATCCCTACCCAAGGCAATTGCAAAAATGAATTTCCTCAATTCCTTACATTACTGTAGTGTTCCATTACAACTCATAGATGCTCCAACACCTGCAAAGTACCAAAGTTTCCCAGTGGAAGAAAATTGCCACAACAGAATATAGAGATAAGTAGGAACTAGTAAGAAAGACAATGAGATTTCTTGATATTCACCCTTACATGATGTGACAAATATTATATTGTTAAATGAATCCATGTGAACTAGCTTGCTTTTTTATTTTATATGTGAACTTCCAATCTCTCCAATTTTTTTATTATGGCTCAAAGTTTGATAAGATCACCTAACAAGCCCCCAACCCATATATTTAAAGATTCTTTATGCTACTTAGATTAATCGTATCCCAGAGACAATTCCAAAAGGGTTTATTGTTAGATTTGAGTCTCCTTATCATTTTCAAGAATATTTTATACAAGCCTCTTGGCTAGGAGGATCCTACACAAAAATGATCACTTTCATACATTAAAGCACCATGCTTCGATATATTTTATAGATGCCTCACTCATACTCAAACTCAATGGCAATTCCTAGCCAAGAATAGTTTTTTTCCAAATTACTTGCAATAATGCACTCCTTGAAAAGATGCGTATTCTAATTGTTAACAACCTATTTTCAGCTAATCATCCCACTTTAGCTAAAAAGAAATTATAATCTTAAGACCATAGTTAGATACCAAAACAACACCACAACTCGTAATTTGTTATGCTAAGTTTTCCATTCATCCTTGATGTTTCTGACATAGATATTCCTTCATATGCACCTTGAATTATGTAGTTCTCGTAATGTTCCATTACCACTCATAACAAGGTAAACTTTGAAACGGGAACTATAAACTCAAAACAGGAACTCTGGCCAAAAACCCCGAAAAAACATCAAAAACAATGCTAAAAATGAAAAGTGTTGATGCTGGAATAACACCTTTTTTTCTAGGGTAAATTTTCAACGTGTTTTAAAAATGGCGGTGAAAACCAATTTTATGTGCAAAAATTGTCCAAAAAACACCCTCAAAACGAAGTGTTGATGTTCGAATAACATTTATTTTTTCAATGGTAAATTTTGTGCAAAAAACACCTTCAAATTGAAAAGTGTTGATGCTGGGATAACAAATTTTTTTTCAAGGGTAAATTTCAACATTTTGAAATAATACCGTAAAATATTTTATCATGGGCATAGGAAAACATTAAAATTAAAAAAAAATAAAATAAAAAAAAT
>APFE030389458.1:61302-100300 GCA_000404065.3 Pinus taeda
TTTTTTAGAGACAATTATTCCATGTCGATTGAAAATTTAATTAGTGATGTATAAATATGTAGAATATCGAAAATGCAAAATATCGACCTTCTTCTTTAAATATGCAAATCAATAAAAACCCCATTACAAAAAAAATAAAAATGAAAACAAGAAAATATGAAGAAGAAGACCACTTCCAAAATTATTAAATTTACAAAATAATTATTTACATTTCATACATTAGAAAATTTAAAGTCAAAAAATAGGCATTTTAAAAAAAGGGTCTGATGCAGAATAACCACTTTTTTAAATCAACATGAAAATCGCTACCATTCTAAAATGTAATGTACATAAAAAAATTAAAGTGCCAAAAACTACGCTCTAAAAAAACATGTGTGTTCTCCATCACCCCTTTTCAAAGTCAGGTCAGTTTTTTTCTATCTCTACAAAATGGATAACAGTATCAGTTCCCGTTTCAAAGTTTACGTTGATTCATGGTATCAATTGTTTAAGTTCTATATTTTTTTCCCAACTATACGCTAAAATTCCTATATAATTTAACTGTCCCATGAGAAATGAATTTGGTGTCCTAGCAAAATCGTATTAGTGTAAGATTTGCATCTAAATTTTGTAATAATATAGAAATTCTACAAACACTCAAACAATTGGCAATAAAAGAGCTCATGTCCTCAAGAGATATATAACAAACCAATTAAATCAATACTAAGCATATTTGACTGTAAAGTCAAGAAGTTGAAATTTGGAGCAAAAATCCATCTACCATAAAACATGATACCACATTGAAGAATATAAAAGTCCTTAATTATCAGATTTGTAGATTTATGAACATACATACAACAAACCTAAAGCAAACTAGAATTATTTCATGTTGCCAACAAATGTAAATTGGAATAGAAACAAGAAAAATTATTCAACTGATAGGGATTGCTTTAGAAATCACAAATTAATGACATGAATATCGAAAGATGAAAAAAGAGGAAACTTAATATATGCTAATGCAATATCATCTCGTAAACATCAATCTTCCTATAAAACAAGATACACATATTCATAACATGGTTTAGGTGAATAGTGTTTTAAATAAAATGAGGAAACATGACTTGTCTGAGAGGCTGCAAAACCCTTTGACACTCACAAGTCCCATGTACTTCTTCTCAGAGAAATATAGAAATCTAAAATGACAAAGAAAAATTTGTCACAGTGAATTCATGATTTACCAAGGCATGTCATACCTCTTTATTTGAAAACAAAATGTATAGAATGTGAAGTGTGTGTGACTAGAGAAATGAAACATGCCACCTCATTAAAAAAATATATTATTAATAAGAAAAGAAACCTATGACATTTTTTAAGGGTTCAGTTGTAGTTTATAAAATATTAGTTTCAATAGCTTCTCCAACTGGTTAAGGAGTACCTCCTATATATGGAACAAAGTTTTTCCCAAACAAACAAATGAGAAGAAAAATTGCATAAACCACATCCTTTATTTCATATACCTCACACACAATTAGCTTCTATAGGGTATTTAGAGAGAGCGCTTACCCAGATTTGTTAGTGAGTTTGCTTATTATTTTGCACTACAATTAACCTAACTTTGGTTAGGTAGTATTAGAAGATCTACACACTTGAAAGATTATGATCCAAGTGGATATTGGTGGCCACTAACCTATTCCACTTGGACCCCCTAATTCGGATTTAAACAGGAACACAACAAATTATAGAGATAACCATCAACACAAAGATGCAGTGGAAATAATACTTCATTTCATTAATGTAAAATACTGAAATATGCTTAAAATAGGAATGGAAAGAAACCAGCTAGGGCGATGGTAGATTATTTCTAAGAAGAGATGTGGTGGCTACTTGCTTCTGAACTTTCTTACAATGAGGCTCAAGGGCCTTTTTATTATTGAACAATAAGAGAAAACCCTAAATAACCAAAACTCTAACGCGAGGAGATGTAACACCAAGAGTTTATGGGCCCTGTTGGGGTGAGTTGGACAAGCAACTTCTCGAGGTCGTGACTTGGTCGTATTATCTCTGTTTGATGTGCATGATAGCTCGTTGGAAATATATCTCCGAGGACTACAAATAAAAAGACAAATTTAGACAAACAATCACTGGTGGAAGATTTCCAAAAAAGCATAGTTTAGGGCGTCAAAATAGCTTCGGAAGTTTAGGACCTGAAAAAAATGCTAAAAATAGTAAATTGTGCTACAATTAAGGAAACTGAAAAACTAAAAGAAGCAATGGTGGGGGTTCAGATGGAATTGGCGGGTGGCCACCAATATCCACCTGGATCATTCCTCCCCCCTTAGGAAGTAATGGTCCCCATTGCGTTCAGTTCCTCCATGAGATGAGGGAACTTCTACTGAACTTGGTCCCTAGTGAGCCACTTGCGCTGGTGAAGGAGTTGGCCTGCCTTGACAACTCGATACAGTTCGATATTCTACTGGTGAGTGTGCTTGATCTGTGTGTCCATGATCTGATCAGTTGTAGCTTGTTCCATGTAATGTGGATTTAACTCTATGGGTGTGAGCTGTTCTGCAATGTTGGATGTGTCTAGTAATGGTGGAAAGTATGGCCGAAGGCAGTTCACATTGAACACTAGGTGTAGGCCAAGGAATGGGGGAATGCTGAGCTCAAATTCATTATCTCCCACATCCTTGGTAATTGTGTAAGGACCATATCGAAGAGGTCTGAGTTTCCGATATGCTCCAGTAAGGCATTCCTTTTTCAAATGCAACTAGACTTTGTCACCCACTTGAAACTTGTGCGGCACCCGATGTTGATCATGTCGTTGCTTGTACTTGGCATTTGATTTCTCCAGAATGTCATGGACTGTTAGCGAATATTTTAGATGTGCTCGATGAAGTTGTTTGCCTTATCTGTTTCGGTCTCGACATGAGATGAATCTGCGTGAGTAGCTGCAAATGGCATGGCCACATTAATGGGACATAATGGTCGGAATCCCACACCCACTTGAAAGGGTTGTGGCCAGTCGAGTTGTGGAGAGCTCGGTTGTAGCTGTATTGAACATGGGGGAGGCTCTCATCCCATGTGCTTGGATGCTTTGAGTTGTACATGCACAAAATGTGTACGATCATCCTGTTGACAACCTCTGTCTGGCCATCAGTTTGAGGATGGAAGGCTGTGGACTTGGTGAGTTTGGTGTCTAGCATCAACTAGAGACTGGACCAAAATGTACTAAGGAGCCTGTAGTTCTAATCTGAGATGATAGATTGTGGGATCCTAAAGTGTACCCACACTCGTTTAAGGAATATTTTAGCAATGACTTCTGCTGTGATATTCTTCTTGTAGGCTGCCATAATGGCCATCTTCGAGAACCTGTCGATGACCACAAAAACAAAGTCATTTCCATGCTTAGTGGAAGGAAGGCCTAAATGTAATCCATGGTGATGGATTCCCAAGGTCAACTAGGGGTAGGCAGTGGGGTATAGAGGCCTTGCTTCTTGATGGTCGGTTTGGCAATGGCATAGGCAGTGCATGATCTGATGTACTTCCCTACATCTTATCGCATATTCGGCCAATAGAAATACTTCTATAGTACTGCCACCATTTTCTCGACCCTGAAATGCCCAACAACCTGACTGTAGTGTGCTTCCCAAATCATTTTGGCACGCTCACTTGAAGGAACACAAAGGTGACCCACGTGGTATAACAGGGCATCCTGGAGGAGAAAATCTGGAACATGCTAACCCTCCAAGAGTGTCTAGTATGTGTGTCCGAATTGTGGGTCGCTTTTGTAGAGAAGTGGCCAATCAGAAGTCTTGTGCTCACAATAGTTGAGCACAGTGGTTAATGCCATGATCGGTGGTCAACTGAGGTAATCTACAACATTATGGGTGCTACCCTTCTTATACTTGATATTCAAATGGAACTGTTGCAGGTATCTGGACCACTTCTGATGACGATCATTCTGTAATTTCCCTTGGGTGTATATGAATTGTAGGGGTCGGTGATTCGTGTAGATGACCATTTCCTTCCCCAAAATATAATTCTTCCATTTTTAGCAGGCCTACACAATGGAATACATCTCTTTGCCATAAGTGGGATACTTCCGGACTGTGTCTGAAAGTGTCTTACTATGATATGCCACTGGATATTTGTGTTGAGTAAGGACTACACCAATACATAGTTAGAGGCATCTATCTCGACTTCAAATGGTCGTTGCAAGTCTAGTAATGCAAGTAATGGTGTTGAGCAGAGGAAATCTTTCAACTCTGTGAATGCCTTTTGTTGAGATTCATACCAAAAGAATTTTTCTTTTGCTCCTCCCTTGGTGACTTTACTTAAGGGCCAAGTGATATGAGATAATCCCAACATGAAATTGTGGTAGAAGTTGGCAAGACCTAGAAAGTTGTGAAGCTCTGTGAGAGTGGTTAGAGATGTCCAATTTTGAATGACTTGGATCTTAGCTAGATCCACATGCACCCCTTTTTCATCAATAATGTATCCTGGATATTGAACCTGGGGTCATGCCAAAAGTTCATTTCTCCAAATTTGCACATAACTTATGTTGCCACAATGTTTGGAGAACCTATCGGATGTGGTGGAGGTGCTCTTCTCAACTCTGGCTGAAGATCAGGATGCCATCCAAGTATACCAATACAAATGAGTTGGTGAATGGCTGCAAGATGTCATCCATTAGCCTCATGAAGGTTGCAAGAGAATTCGTCAATCCGAAAGGCATAACCCACCATTCGAAAAGGCCCTCCTTGGCTTTGAAGGCAGTCTTCCACACATCGAAGGGTTCAATTGGTACCTGGTGATATCCTAACTTCAAATCAATCTTGATCAAATATTTTTCCCCCTTCAACTGGTCCAAGGGGTCATCAATCCGTGGGATCGGGTACCTATTACGGATATTGATCTTGTTTAGCACTCGATAGTCAATACAGAGTCTCCAAGTTCCATCCTTCTTCTGTACCAACACGATCAGGCTCCCACAGGGCAATGAACTTGGATGGGTGTGACCTTTTGCAGTAGCTCTTGAATCAGCCTCTTGATTTCATCATTCTCTAGAACAGAGTGCCAATAGATTTGTCCATTGGGTAGCAGTGCACTTGGGGTTAGATCAATGGAGTGCTTGACCTGACAATGGAAAGGAACCCCTATGGGGGAGGTGAAGATGTCCTCGTACTCCTCCACGACCTTGCCAATATGTAGTTGTTGTGAGGAGGGGCACTATCTAGAGGTTATGGCCACCGTCTTCTTCTTTCCTTGAGGGCGTATCATTAGGAAAACAAATTTCCCAGTTTTGGAAATGAGCTTACTGCATTGTTTTGTAGTAACCAAAGAGATGGTGGTAGGCAGTGCTACCTTTGGTATCCTGTACAACTTATTTCCCAAAGTAACAATAACAACATGGGGCCTTGATTCATAAACAACATGTCAGTTCCACAAGTATGGTTGTCCTAATAATACATCACAAACTTCAAGGGGAGAAATGTCACATAATACCTCATCCATGAAGGGCTTGATGTTGTATGGAAGGCAACATTATTGGCTCACGCAAAGATCCCGCCCTTGGTGAAGCCACCCGATGGTGTACGGTTGTGGGTGTGCTGTGGTTGGTAAGCCCAACCACTTCATGACCTCTGCTGAAATGAGGTTCTTCTGGCTCTCGCTGTCGACAATGAACTGTAGTGGGGAGCCCTTTACCCACATCTGAGAGTGGAAGAGATGCTCCTCCTCTGGATCTTCGAGTTCCCCCTTCTGGATCTTCGTGGTGGCAATGGTGACGTTGGGCTCCGCATCGATAATCCGATTCCCTTTGTCATTCCCCTTGTTGGGTTTTGACTTAGAGTCGAAACATGCATCTAATTTTGAAACCTTTAGCTTGGCCACTAATGACTACTTGGCCCAACACTCACTTGTGTTGTGAGTGGAGCTCTTATGGAACTCACACCACTTTCCTGTGTCCTTTTCCAGCTTCATGGAGTTGTTTTTTGCTTATAGCTTTGGCGGGTTGTCTTGGGCTCCGCTACCTTAGCTTTGTCCTCTGTTTTGTGGTTTGGAGGCACCTTTCCCTTGCTTTAGATTCATAGATCCAAAGTAAAACTTCTTTTGTTTAAACTTTTGCTCGACCTTGATGACATATCAGTATGTCGTGTCAAGCGAGCAAATGTTCAAGAATTCTATTTCTTCCTAGATGTACTTGTGCAGGCATCCGCGGTATTTTAGTACCGAATGTTGCTCCGTAACCTTGATACCCAACTTTGTGCAAAGGGTATGGAAAATATTGGTAAACTCCAACACATCTTGGTACCTTCCATGCCGCAGCATGGTCCACTTTATGTGTTGATCCTCATAGCTTCCGACAAGGTAGTACTACTCCTTGATGGCATCCAGGAATGAATTCCAAGTGGGTGAAGTTGAAAATAGTGACCATGTACTTTCATCCTTCTGTTCGCTATAGGTTTCCCAGCAATCCTTGATGTGGGTGCTTGCTTTGAGAAGAGTAAAAATAATATTTTCTCGACTGGAAAAATCATGAAGAGAAAAATAACCCTCTAGCAGATTTAACCATTTATCGATGGCCTCTATGTCTATTTGACCCTCAAATATGGGGATTTCAAAATTAACTTGTACCTTAAACAGTGTGGCATTTCCAGAGTAGCTTTTGGAAGCCGATGCATCACCCCTAGGTAGCCGCTGAAGGATCTGGGAAAAGTGTTCCATCATTGCGTTCCTTTGTCACTCGAGGGCTTCTTTAAGCAAGATTTTGATAAGATCTCCTGCACCCTCGTCTTTCTTTTCATCCGCCATGGGAGGCCATTGGGATTTGCGAGGTTGGTATTGCAAAGGTTCGACCAGTTCAAGCCCTAACTCCTTATATCCCAACTTCGTTAGGGGCATGCAAAGAACAACATAGCAAAAAAGTAGACTGCTCTGATACCACTAATCCAGATTTAAACTAGAACGCAACAAATTACAGAGATAACCATAAACACAGAAATGTAGCAAGAATAATACTTCATTTCATTAATGTAAAATACTGAAATATGCTTAGAAACAAGAATGGAAATAAACTAGCCAGGGCGATGGTAGCTTATCTCTGAGAAGAGATGTGGAGGCTACATGCCTCTGAACTTCCTTACAATGAGGCTCAAGGGCCTTTTTATTATTGAACAGTAAGAGAAAACCCTAAACAACCAAAACCCTAACCTGAGGAGATGTAACACCAAGATTTTATGGGCCCCGTTGGGTGAGTTGGATAACCAACTTCCCGGGATTGCGAATTGGTCATATTATCTCTGTTTGACATGCATGATAGCCCATTGGAAAGATCTCTCTGATGACTACGATGAAAAAGACAATTTTAGATAACATTTCATTGGTAGTAGATTTCCAAAAAAACGTCTTTTAGGGCCTCAAAATGGCTCTCGGAGTTTAGTACCAGAAAAACTGCTAAAAATATTAAACTTTGCTACAATTAAGGAAACTGAAAAAATGAAAGAAGCAATGGTGGGGTTGCAAGTGGAATTGGCTAGTTGCCACCAATATCCAGCTGGATCACCCCGATAACTATTTTTTTCAGGCTGTTTCTTTCAGTTTCCTTAATTGTAGCATAATTTACTATTTTTGGCAGTTCTTTGGGTCTTGAATATGTGGAGCCGTTTTGAGGCCCTAAACGACATTTTGTTTTTTTTTTAAATGGGAAACCAACATCCAATGATAAGGGTTTGCATTTAAAGTTTTATTCCTTAGATAGATATTTATAAAGACGTATCGTACATGTCAAATGAAGATCGTATGCCAAAGTTATGACCCCAAGAAGTTGATGTACCAACTAACCCCAACGAGTCCCACAAACATTTGGTAGTTCATCTCCTAGGGTTGGTCTTTTCATGTTTGGGGTTTTCCCTTGTTTCTCAATAATAAAATGGCTTGTGAGCCTCATTGTAACATAGTTCAGAGGCATGTAGGCACCACATCTCTTCTCAAAGATAAGCTACCATCACCTGAGCTAGTCTATTTCCATTCTGCAAGTAAACAATTTTTAGTAATTTGTTATCAATGAATTGAAGTTCAATTTTCATTGTAGCTATGTGTTTATGTTTTTCTATATCTCATTTTGTTCCTACATAAATCTGGGGTAGTGGTATTAGAGTGGTCTGATCTTTCTATATTTTCTTGTGCATGTCTACAATGAGGTCGAGGTATAAGGAGTTAGGGCTTGAAATGATTAAAGCTTTGTAAGACCGGCCTCGCCTACCCTAATGACTTCCCATGGCAAAAGAAGAGAAATATGAGGGAGTACGAGATCCTTTCCAAATATTGATCGAAGAAGCTCGTAGGTGACAAAGGAATGTGATGATGGAAATATTTTCCCAGATCCTTTAGTGGATGCTCATAGGCAACACATCTTCATTTAGAAACCACTCTGGATTCGCCACTCCCTTTAAGGTACAAGTCAACTTTGACATTCTCATATTTGATTGATATATAGATGCATCCACCATAGATAGATGGTTAAATTTGTTGGAAGGATATTTTTTACTTCATGAATTTTCCAATAGGGAAGAGATTAATTTTGCACTCCTTAAAGCCACCTCCATGCTAACAACTGGTGGGAAACCTACTGTGAGTAGAGGGATGAGAGAGAACCCTCACTATTTTTAGCCACACCCGCTTGGAATTATTTATGAGATGCCATCAAGGAACAATATTACCATGTAGGGATATTTGAAGATAAGTACATAAAGTCAACCACACTGTTGCGGGGAAGGGACCAAGATTTGTCAAAGTTCACAAATATTTTTCATACCCTTCACATGAAGTTGGTTATTAAGGATTATTAGAAGCATCTGTTACCCAAGTATTATGAATGTCTATAAAAATACATCTAGGATGAGATGGAGTTCCTAGACATCTCCTCACTTGGCATTACCTATTAATATGTTCTTAAGATTGAGCAGAAATTTAAACAAAAAAAGTGATACTTTGGAACTGTGAATCCAAAGCAAGGGAAAGGCACCCCCAAATTGCATAACAAGGGACAAAGTCAAGGCAGGGTGACCTCGAACAATCCTCTGAAGCTGTAAGTAAAGAAAATCACCACGAAGACAAAGAAGGACATGAGAAAGTGGCGAGAGTTTCACAAGAGCCCCACTCATAGCACAAATGAGTGTCAATCCAAGTAGTCATTGGTGGACGAGTTGAAGGCTTTAGAGTCAGATGCATGTTTTGACTTTGAGTAAAAAATCAACAAGGGGAATGAGAAAGGGAAATAGATTATTGATGTTGAGCCCAGTGCCACCATTTCCACCACCAAAATCTAGAAGATTCAGCCCAAAGATATAGAATAAGGGGAATGTCTCTTCTCCACTATAGTTCGTTTTCGATAGTGGGAGCCAAAATAACCTCATCTTAGAGGAGGTCATTAAGTGGCTAGGCCTATAAAACACACCACACCCATAACCATACACCATTTGGTGGCTCCACCAAGGATGAGATCTTCATGTCAGCCAACGGTGTCTTCTTCCCTACAACATTAAACCCTCCATATATGAGGTATCGTGTGACGTTGCTCCTCTTGAATTTTTCCAATGCATTATTAGGCAAACCATACTTGTGGAAGTGACATGATGTGTATGAGTAGAGGTCTCATACTATTATTATTACTTTCAGTAGTAAGTTATAGAGAATATTAGAGGTAGCCCATATTTCCCTCTCTTTGATCTCTACTAAGAAATGTAGTAAGATCATCTCCCAGACTGGGAAATTTGTTTTATTTTTTATTCATTCTCAAATTAAGGGGAATATCATGGCCACTTCCATGGTCCCCGCGAAAATATTCACAGTGTAGCAGAAGAAGGTGGATAAGGTCATGGAAGAATACAGGGACATATTCTCCTCACCAAAGGGGTACCCTCGCACTACCAGGTTAAACATTCAATCAATCTGACTTTCGAGGCATCTCTACCCAATGGGTCAATATACTGTCGTTCTATTCTCGAGAATGGATAAATTAAGCAGCAAATCCAAGGGTTTCTGCAAAAAGGGAACATTTGTCCAAGTTCCTCACCTTGTGGGAGCCCGATTATACCTGTACATAAGAAGGATGGGACCTAGAGACTTTGCATTGATTATCGGGCACTAGATAAAATCACTATCAAGAACAAGTATCCAATCCCACAGATTGATGACCTTCTTGACTAGCTCAAAGGGGCCAAGTATTTTAGCTAGATCGATTTAAATTTTGGTAATCATCAGGTTCCAATAGAACCCACTAGTGTACAGAAGACTGCCTTCAAATCCAAGGACGGTCTTTTTGAGTGGTTGGTCATGTCTTTCGGGTTGAAAAATGCCCCTGTAACATTTATGAGGTTGACGTATGACATATGAAGCTCTTTACCCACTTAGAGTTCATGGATGTATATATCGATGACATCCTCATCTTTATCAAAATTTGGGAAGAGCACTTGCAACACATTTAGTAGGTCCTCCAAACTCTGCAGCGACACAAACTATGTGCCTAATTGGAGAAATGCACCATTGGCATGAGACAGGTCCAATATCTGGGTTACATCATTGATGATCAAGGCATGCATGCAAATCTATCTAAGTTCCAAGTTATTTGATATTTCAAAACCTTCACCACTAAAATAGAGCTTCATAGTTTTTTAGACCTTTCCAATTTTTATCAGAGATTTGTGTTGGGATTCTCTCATATCATTTGGCCTTCGAGTCAATTTACCAATGGCGGAGTGAAATAAAATTTTTTTTGGTTTGAGTCCCAACATAAGGATTTTGTTGAGCTAAAGCACCGCCTTTTCTATGCACCAATACTCACATTTCCAGACCTACAACAGCCATTTGAAATTGAGACACATGCCTCTGACTATGCCATTGGTGCAGTTATCGACTAACAAGGGGATTCAATGGCCTCTCATAGTGTGAAATTTTCTGACACAATTCAGAAATACCCCACCTATGATAAGGAGATGTATTCCATCATGCATGCTTGCCATCAATGTAAGCATTACATTTTGGGGAAGGAGATGATCATCCACACAGATCATTGACCCCTACAGTTTATATATACCTAAGGGAAGTTGCAGAATGATCACCATCAGAAGTGGTCGACATATCTGCAATAATTACATTTGAATATCAAATAAGAGAAGGGCAACACCAATCATGTTTCATATTACCTCAATCAACCACTGGCTGCAACACTGACCATTGTTCTTAACTCTTGTAGCCATGAGACCTCTGGATGGTTGTAACTATATAAAAATGATCCAGAGTTCGCCACCACATACCAGATGCTAGTGGATGGAAAGAAAGTTCCATAATTCCACCTCCAAAATGAATTATTATGATAGTTGGACCACCTTTGTGTTCCTTCAAGTGAGTGTGCCAAGATGATATGGGAGGCGCACAACGATCAGGTTGCAGGACACTTTGTTGTGGAGAAAATTGTGGCCAAACTACATAAGTATTTTTACTGGCCAAATCTCTAACATGATGTTAGAAAATAAATTAGATATTACATTATCTGTGCCATAGCAATCCAATTGTTCAGTAGCAAGGATTTTATACTCCTATATCTACTCTTAGATGACCTTGCGAATCCATCTCCATGGACTACATGTATGGCCTTCCTTCTACCAAGCATGGCAATGACTATGTATTTGTATTCATCAACATATTTTCTAAGATGGCCATATTGGTTGCCTACAAGAAGAGTATCATAGTAGATCCCACTGGCATACTCTTCTTTGAACTGGTGTGGGTACATTTTAGGGTCCCATATACCATTATACTAGACTACGATAGCAAGTTCCTAAGAGTGTTTTGGTCGAGCCTTTAGTCATTTTTGGATAACAATCTCACCAAGTTGACCACATTCTACCCTGAAAATCATGGCTAGACAGAGGTCATTAACAAGATGATTGTCCACATACTACACATGTACAACTATAAGCATTTATGGACATGGGATGAGAGTCTTACCTATGTGAAACACAATTATGACAACTCTCTCCATATCTCAAATTGAGACAACCCCTTTGAAGTGGGCCTGGGATTTCAACTATTATGTCCCTTAGATGTTAGACTGCCTTTTGTAGCTACACAGGAGGAATCTTCCCATGTTTAGTTCAAAGATGATAAAACCACCAGGTTTATTGAGTGCATTCAGCATGAGATCCTCCAACAGGTTCATGACATGCTGGAGAAATCTAATTTCAAATAAAAAACCAACATTATTAGTATCTGGTGCCCCATGAGTTTTAGGTGGACGACAAAGTTTTGTTACATCTGCAGAAAGAGTGCCTCGCTAGAGCCCATCTTAATCTTTGACCACTTTGATATGGGCCTTACACCATCATAAAGGTTGTGGGAGATAATGCTTTCAAGCTTAGTATCCCCCCATTCCTTGGCTACCAATATGTACCTGATGTGGATCACCTTGGCCATACTTTCACCCTTGCTGGACACATCAGACATTGTTGAGGAGTTGACACCAATAGATCTCAAACAGGAATGCATTGAAAACAACACAACTGATCAGATCATGGACACATAGATCAAGAACACTCACAAATATAGGATCCAACTATATCAAGTTTTCAAAGTTGGCCAACTCTTGCAGCAAGGAAAGTGGCTCACTAGGGACAAAGTTCTACAGAAATTTCCCCATCTCATAGAGGCACTTAATGCAATGAGAATCATTGCTTCCTAAGGGGGGGACTAATGCAAGTGGATATTTTTTTCCACCCACCTATTCCACTTGGACTCCCAACATTTTTTCTTTTAGGTCATTTCTTTCAGTTTCCTTAATTGTAGCACAAGTTACTATTTTGGTATTTTTTCGGGTCTTGAACTTCCGAAGCCATTTTGAGGCCCAAACAACATCTTCATGGAAAATGGGAAAACAAAAAATTTGTGGAAAGGGTTTGTGATTGAACATTTTATTCCTCATATATATTTCTCTAACAAGGTATCGTTCACATAAAAAAGAGATCGTATGCCAAAGTTACAAGCCCGAGAAGTTGGTGTACGAACTAACCCCAATGGGGCCCACAAAATTTTAGCGCTTCATATCATAGGCTTAGGTTTTTGGATGTTTTTGGTTTTCCCTTATTTATTAATAAGAAAAGTCCTATGAGCCTCATTGTAACATAGTTCAGAGGCATGTATCCACCACATCTCTTCTTAAAGACAAGCTATCATTTCCTGACCTGGTATATCTCCATTGTACATGTAAACAATTTTCAATATTTTGTTTCAATGAATTGAAGTTCAATTTTTTTTGTAGCTTTGTGTTTCTATTTAAGTTTATATTTCATTTCATTCCTGAATAAATCTAGATCATATTGGCTATGAACGGTCTCAATATATTGCAATATTGACCCCCATGAACCACTGGCTACATATCTTTATGTACAACATAGGATAGGGATTACAAGAGATTGAATACCGAAGGGTGCATACTTGGCCACTTGGAAGGGTACTCAAAATGATAATAACATGCAGGGTATTAGGAGAATGAACTAGTTTTCTTATACACTATACATTTATTCTTGTTTAACGACCTGAATATATGATATACACCTGAAGGAATAGATTACAATGGTGTTACCATAATGGTGAAGCACAAAACCAGATTGCCACCATGAAGAGCTTCATTGATTTGTATTGAGCTCACAATTATAGGTTCTGAGTGGGGCTTAATATCATTAAGCTATAGTTCTGTTTAGGCTTGTGATAGGGCATGATAGTATCACCAGTTCCCCACCAAAAAATTAGGGGATGCTCAGAAATGAATGAGAGAAGTTAGAGTTCAAGCCAAAATTATTAGCAATGTAGAGAAACATTTGGTGGGAAAGTTAACATTCTTTAACAATGTTAACAGTGTAACGACGAGAAACATATTACATAAAAATAGTATAGAAACATTCCTTAATGTTTTCACCATATTAACCAGACTTTATATATGCAAGAAAAGCCCCTTAGGCTACAAAACAGTAAACATATTTCCATCCAAATGACACAGACTATGTGAAATTCAAGGATAATATATCAATGAATGGACTGATTATTTTAGCTATGTTTATTCATTCAAACATTTTATCAACCCCCCCCCGCGCACGCATATCATACTTAAGCACATGTATAAGATAGAGGAGAATCACAATTGCTAAAAAACATCTTTGTCTATCCAAAGGTAGAAATGACTACAAATTTATGATTCAAAGCATGAACAGAAATGTACTTAAGAATCCTAAATTCATTTGAATATTTTAAGAATGATTGTGTGTGTTTTGTCTGACAAGGGAACGTTACTAGTAAATAAGACACAAATTTTTTTAGAAGGTATATATATATATATATATATATATATATATAATTATTATATTATATATATTATATATATATATACCAAGCTATGGATAAAAACTCTCTTTTTAATTGTATATTACTACAATCTACCTCTAGTGCAGTCGCCACCCCAAGCCAGGTTCCTAGGCGTCAAGATACTGCTTATGGGAACAGGAACCTCATATATGCTGCTTAGCTCCCTTCTCTATCTGTATCAAAACTTCACCTTCAATTTAGTTCAGTGCATGTGTTCTCTTCCTTCTCCAGTAATTTTGGTAGCATGATATTATTATAATTACACACTTCCCCCCTTAATTCACCCTCCATGGAGTCTTTTTTTGTGATTAGAACTCTACATTTTGGTGGTTAGAGCCCAACCCTATCCACATTTTTAGGACGACTGAAAACTTCTCCAATTGTCCCTTCTCCTTTTATTTTTGTGGTGGTTGGCCGAGTCATCATTGATTTGTCTTACAGGCTAATGATCCTCATGCCTTTGGCCCTTTTCCCTTTTCTTTTTATCTGCCCCAGGAAGCATGTCCACTTCATCCTTGGAACTCATGACCCTAACTCATCTTGTTTTATTTAGTTAATAATTTCTTTTCACAATTTTTATGATAAAGGAGAAATGTGATCGGGGCTATTATAGATATGCATAAACCACTACATGTAAACAAGACCAAGATTTATGATCCTTGGACATTGTGCAGGTACTAACAAAACTGTAAAACTCTTGGTTGTTCTAGGGATCTCTTCTTTTTATAGTTTTCTCACCTTACTAATGGAAATTTATTTTTTGTATACAATGAACCTATCTCCTAGAATGATTCTCCCACCACTGTTCTACACATTTTCAAGAAGATCATAAAGGCAAGTTTGTGAAAATGCATATATAGGTATCAATGTTTTTTCTTGAAGCTTTCCTAAAATGCAATGGTTAAATTATCTTAAGGGGGAAAAATTAGTTAAATACTCTACATTTAATTATTGGATTCCCATCTAGTTATTTGAATATTTTTCCCTTCTAAAGTTTATAGGGCTCCCCATTTACATACTGGATATTAAAAAGAATGGATGACCACGATCCTTGTAATGAAAATATCTAAATGAAACCAAAGCTATATTTCCTATTTAATATTTGAGAGATACTTCTCTAAAATTGCAATAAGTGTATATTTTTTACACCTTACCTTACTAATTATCTCTACTTTTTCATGATTTGAATAGTAGAGCATGTGATGTGTGTCATTTTCTTTATCTCCTATGAGATTTTCTACTACACCTAATGACAATTATATCCAGTATATGTGATGCCTAATCTTGCGTTCATAAATTTCTCAAATCCCTATAATTTTCCTATTGATTTCTTTGTAGTTAAGGGGAGGTCTGCAACAACTAAAGTAATTACACTTTAGGAGAATATGAGGTGAATGGTATTTTGTAGAGCTAAGTATATCTAAACTTTTCATATCTTCCATATTTCAATTTAATCATGTTAGAGTACTAGGAGAAAAAGAAACAAACTCTGGGTAAGTACTTTCACATTCCTTTCCTAGAATCAGTAGCATGAGTGAAGCACCTACATGATGTCTATCTATTTTGATTTTATCGCACTCCTTATAACCCCCTCATTCTTGGACACATTATTATCTTGTATATTAACTGTTATTGCCTTGAGAAAGTAGATATGATAACAAACTCCTTCTCTTCTTACTTGGCTAGGATCTGAAGCCTTCAAACATTATGATATCTTCCTATATTTAGAACCAAACTCCCCGTTAAGTGGAAGTTGGATGGGGTTGTATCCCAAAATAAACTGTGATGAATTGTTCTTAATGCACTTAATCCTCACCTACATTACACTTGGTTCTAGGCAATTTTCGGTCATAGATGCAATATTTACATTATGTCATAGTTTTGTCACTGTTGTTTCTAATCATTCAAATGAAAAATGTTTATAAAGTAGAAAAAATGATCACGACATACTCCTAACTTCCTGATAATATCCTTAACCCCGCTTACTTTCTCTCATAAAATTTGTATTTGAAGCCTATAATTTTAGTACATATCATGTTTGCAGCAGATATCTTATTAGATTGCAAATCCTAATATGAATTCTCAAGCATAGCCTACTACATTCCTGGGAAGGAAAGAAATTATATGAATGTCCTCAATGACCGAGGCTCATCATACTCAATTTGATTCTTGAATGTTAATGAAAGTCTAATGATGAACCTTTGAACCTTCATCTTCTCATCATTGAGGTAAGGAAAATACCTACAAAGCTCCAGAAAATTCATCATGTACTCTTCATCTGTCATAGAACCCAACTTCATCCCATAGAACTCCTTGGTATTTCCATCATAGTATCTCTTGGAAAAGTAATTATTTTTTAAGAGTCTTTGAAACTCATGCCAACTCACTTCTACCTTGATTCCTTTGATACACTTCACATCTTCCCACCATATATATGCTTTTCCTCTGAGACTGAAAATACTTATCTTGGCTTTCATACTCTCTATATAATCATGTAGTTCAAAGAACTTCTTCATCCCAAGCAGCCACGCTTCTGCATCTTCTGTTTTCTTCATCTCTCCATTAAATGTAGGAGGCTTACCTTTCTTGAACTCATTTAGAAAGTACTGCTTCTCACTCCTATAAAATGAGGGCGGTGATGACAATGATGTCTCTTTGAACCAGAACTAGAATAGAACTCATAAGCACATGCATACACGTACTCATACATGCATACATGTACTCATAGTGATACAAAGCGTCAAACTAATTTTACCAACAATTCGTTCTAACAAATCATTCCAACAAATTGTAACTAAGATTATTTTTAGCACAACCATTATAATTCTGAACATTAATGGAGACCTAAACTCTTACCAGAAAATTTAGACTTCAGAAACTGTCTTCAACCTTGAAAGAATGGGATAAGAAACCCTTCTCAAAAGTATCCCAAGACTCCTAATTTTGTTGATGTAACATCCATGCATAAAACAGTTAATCAAGAAAAAAATCTGAATAAATATCAACTAATAATAAGTGGTAAAACATTAAGGAATTTTAGAGTCTAGGTTGGTTGATAGTGTAAGAGGTAATTTTGAGTAAATAAAAAAAAAGTTAATTAAAATATTTTTTAATTATAATTGGAAAATTTTGCATTAAAAGTCTATATATTGCTTGCAACAAATATTTCATTTTCCCTCTTAGTGGGTTGCGGCGAAGGCTCACAATAATGGTTCTCCTTTAATAAACATAAATCAATAAACTTCTCCACTATTACTAATGTAAATAAGAGTCATTTTTGTAAATAAAATATGAGAGAAGAGTCCCTTATTACAATTAATTTGGTGACTTTCAATGATTGTTCTTTGCAATAGGCATTAATACAGGTTATAGACGTCTACTTTATTGTTTGACATTAAACTCAAATCCAAGGAATACAAATTTCTCTTTTCTTCTGAGGTAATATGTTACCCCCATGCTCCTATCACCCTAGATTGGATTTTGAGGCCCCATGAAAAAATAAAATTATATGATTTTTTTCCTAACATTTATTTAGTAAATTCCTCTAACTATATAATCTTTCCTATATTTTGATTTTTTCAACTATTAGTTTGATTTTTTCTTGTATATTGAAGCCCTTATTGTGAGGAAGATGAAAATAATTTTTGATAATTCAAGGCTTGAGTTAGAGGGGAGGAGGCTCTAATCACAACTTCTAGAGGGGATGAGAATTTATTTTGAAAATTAGCTCTATTTCAAGCTAACCAAATTTTCCAACATATAAACTTAGGACGATCCCATCATATTGCTTTTAAAATTTGTTTTCCTTACAATGAACCTAAATAATTCTTACCCCTCAAATCAAAGAAATGGATGATATTTGATGGTCATACAGTTTGGTTGATGGTATTTTTAAGACACAATCCCATACCTAGTTAGAAAGTTTTCAATCGAGGAATAAGTGGCCATGGGTTTTTCTTCTTATTTTCACAAAGCATATCTTGAAGGCCTTAATATTCTTAAATTTTGGAAATTATTGGCTATCAAATGTATTTTGTGGGCCAACATCCAATAGAAAATACTAATTTTTGGAAGACAATATGAGTTCCATAAGTGAGACCATATTTTTTTATTTTGTTGGTATATCATTCAAAAAGAGGAGAGTTCTATACCCAAACTTTATAGTGTATAAATAATGTGTTGGGGAAAGATACTAAGAAGGGGGGTGAATCAGTGTGTTAAATCGCACTGAAGCTTTTCTTTTCGTACTTATATTCCTGTATGTGACTTTACTTAAATAAACTAGTGTATGTACGTGGCTACCATGCAAACAACTAGCGTATATCTAGTAAACTTACTTTTCAGTTAATTCAAGATTTGTTTAACTTGAACTAGTATAGCAGTCCCTCATTAAGCATTAATAAAATAGTAACCATGTGTAGTAAGAACAAAATAAACCATTACACATAAGAAACAAACATGAACACCACGTTTTTTAGGTGGAAACCCAAGTGGGAAAAACCACCAATGTTTTCATCTTTGAATTCTTTTATTATTAAGAAAAACTTCTTACAATATTGTATTGGCGCAGACTCATACCAGTATGCAGACACCCACCTGTAGAAGGCTACAACCTTCTCTCATTTTCCAGCATCCACTAGAAGGGAGCTCCAACCCCATGCACTACCATGGACCATGTTTCATAAATTTTCACACTTGATCCACCTGATACAAAACATCAAATCTTTAGGCCATGTTTCATCAATTTTTCAGACTAGATACACTACCATCAAATAATAAAAATGAAACAGTTAATCAATGCGCCAACTGAGACCCAAATCAATCTCAAACAACCAATGGAGTTAGATTACTTTAAATTCATTCCCCAGAATACCAATCCACATATTTTTCATCACAAAACTAGATTATATCACTCCAAACCTTGATCAATAGATTATCAAAATATATATGCTACTTTGCTTTAGCATATCCATGTAAATATTCACTTTCCATGAGGCATACCTATGTATAGATCTCAAAACACTGAACCCTGAAACTAAATCACTGTTATTATGAAACACACACTAAGTTAGATCGTGAAACATTGTATCATTCAGAAACTATCACAGAAATATCACAGGTCTTCAATCACATATCGTTAACAATGCCATCACTTCTTCAATAAATCAATTCAACTTCAAACATCATGGTTAAAGTCAGATTATTAGGTAATACTTCATTGAGAGACAATAGAAACACAACAAAACTAATTAAACTGATCAGACATCCTTTTCAGCAAAACCCTAGCTTATATATGTGCTTTCCACAAAGAATTTCTGTGTACACACTTTTCAAGAATGAAACCCTTGGACAGATCTAAATAGAATGTGACTTACACGTGTTAAACTCACGTGTGTATGTGACTTTTAGATTATCAAACCCACATATAGATATGCAATTATTGACACACTGCTTTGCTATACGATAAAAATTCAGAAATACCCAGATCTCAACATACACAAAAATAATCACACGTCAATACATTATCATCACAAATCAAATCAACCCATAAGTAGATTATTCAATACATAGTCATTTCAGATCTATTGGATTTGATCCATCCTCATATTCTGAGTGCATACTTAGTTTCATTAATATCCCATTACATGCACACTTGCTTCAGATCTAACTATTCAGAAAATCTTCATCACTTGCATACCTCAAACACTTTGATCTTCATCTCCTTATATAGCTTAGCCCTTAGACGATACCATAGGTCAAAACCATACTAGTGCCAATGGTATTCTTGAATGGGATCAAATATCCATTGTTGGGATCAATGCCATAGGTCAATACCATGGTAAAGACCCTTGGTTTGGAATATGTACATGCATTTTATTCTCCATACCCGCGAGTTTATGCAGGATTTTTTCATAGAACCTACATATACTCAACTTTGCTTCACCAAACTGATGTATGTACATGACTTTACTTTGTAGAACCTGCGTATACTTCTTCAAACTTCATCTTTATCATTCCTTTGTCTCTGAAATGATATTAATTTTTTGTCACATGTAGATATATCCTATTAACATCTACATCAAGTAGGTTACCATCAAAGGACAATTCATTAAGTAGGTTTCCATCAAGGACAACACATTAGTCATAATGCCAACAATCTCCCCCTTTGGACCTTGATGGCAACCACTTTGGTGTTTGGTTACTACAACTTGTAAACACGTGTAAACACATTTGTAGATATACCAGATATTCTCCAAACACCAAGCTTCTCTCCCCCTTTTATATCAAGGGAAAAGGGCTGACCATTGTTTAATAAATACTTCTCTCCCTTCATTGACATGAGCATTGTAGATATGATCTGCTAAGTATGAATACTTAATGTTGGCCAAGCTCCCTAAGCACATGCTAAAAATTCTGAAGGATGTGAAATGAAGTACATGACTCTACGACTTAACTGAATATGAATCTTCCTATCACCAAGGACTCAAACTTACAACAATCACCCAACCATAGTGGGGTTTTGACTTCATTATTATATCAAGCACCAAAAATGGGATTACATGACTTGACCACAATAGTCCATACATGATTGAATTTCACATTGATTACATCATAGGTATTTACATGACATTTATATCAAATTGATACTTATAATCAAGGCAAAAGACCTCAATAATACCATGATAGTCATCAACAAATATCATATACCATATAGGATCTACACCATAAGAATCTGTTAGTAGCAACATGAACATCACCATGCATTTTTCATCATTAATCAAGAACTTTAGTAACATAAGCAACATCATCATTGATAAGAATCATTATGTACCAAGGAATTCTAAAGCAAGCATAATTCCAACAATGCATTATTAAAAGCATAGAAAATTCTCCCCTTGAACCTGTGCCAAATCTGTAGACTATACTTAACCAATTCCAGAATCAACAAGCATAATTGGAGCTTGTTCCTTCATGATAGAAAAATATACACGACAGTTCAGTTCATAAATTATGTATATACGCAACTGTTATTTGTAGTATCCACGTATAGAAGGTAAAGAATTGGAATGTCACAACTATGGCTCCCCCTGAGCGTATAATATTTGATCATGTTCACCGTGATGATACCAGATGCTGTTAGTAATAAAAATATGGATATCGAAAAAAACCATGAGAATCATCACCAAGAAAACATATACATTTCTCCCTCTGATCTTGAAATATTAAAATATTAATGGAGCAAGGGCCACTAATAATTTATGTATGATATATTCAAATGCATCATGTGGAAGAGGTTTTGTAAATATATCAACACCTTGTTCTTTTGAGGGAACATATTCCATTTTGACCTTTTGTTCAAGCACCTATTCTCTTATAAAATGATATTTAATTGGAATATGCTTGGTCTTGGAGTACCTAATATGATTTTTTGAAATAATAATCGAATGTGTATTATCACGTAGAATGGAAATGGGTGGAGAACAATTTATTTCAATATCTTGCAATGTTTGCATCATCCAGAGAATTTGTGTCCAACAAGATGCAACAAAAACATATTCCAGTTCTACAGTGGATAAAGAAATTGAGCTTTGTTTCTTGTTGAACCATAATACCAAGTGGGGCACCATATAGAATGCTCCTCCACTAGTGTCTTTTCTATCTTCAACATTTCCTACCCAATCTCCATCTTTATAGGCATGAAGAGTAAGATTTTCATCTTTGGGATACCATAATCCAAAGTCTTGAGTGCCTTGTAGATATTTAAATATTCTTTTGACTGCTTGAAGATGAATTTATTTTGTATCATCTTGGAATCGTTCAACAATACTAACTGTAAGATAAATTAGACTTTCCGTCATGGATCTTTATTCTGGTTGGTTTACTAGGGGAGAATCATCATGTGAACTGAGACTACGTCCTGTCACCATTGGTGTGCATACTGGTTTGCAATCTTCCATTCCATATTTCTTCATAATCTACTTGAGGTACTTTTTTTGTGAGAGAAAAATGACATTCTTTTCTTTTTGTACTTGTAAACCAAGGAAGTATGTTAGTTCACCAAGTAAAGACATTTCAAATTCTTGCTTCTTGACAGAGGCAAACCTTTGACTCATGGATTCTTCATTACTACCAAAGATGGTGTCAAAAACGTAAACAAAAACAATTAAAAGTTACTTTTATATATAGGTCGCTATCTAAATACCCTTTCATGAAGCCTTGTTGTTGAAGATACCTGTCAAGGCGATAATACCATGCATGAGGGGTTTGTTTTAGCCCATATAATTCCTTTTTTAGTTCGCAAACAAGTTTTTCAAAATTTCCTAGAATCAACCCTTTAGGTCGTTCAATATAGAATTCTTCTTCTGGATCCCCATTTAAAAATGTAAATTTAACATCCATTTGATGGAATTTGAAATGATGAAAGCTTGAAAAGAAAACAAACATTCTTATGGCTTTTAGTCTGTCTACATGTGAAAATGTTTCTTCAAAGTCGATTCCTTCTTGTTGAGAAGAGCCTCTACAAACAAGTCTTGCTTTATTTCTAATTACTTATCCATTCTCATTCAATTTATTTTTGAATACCCATTTCATCCCAATAACATTCTTAGCATGAGGTCTAGGTATTCCCATGTATGATTCTTTTCTATTTGGTCAAGTTCTTCATTCATAGAATTAACCCAACGTTCATATTTGCTATCTTGATTTACATTTTGTGGTTCAATTCTAGATAGTAAGGCTAGATAACTAGGAATTCCAATAAGAGTTCTTCTAGTTTGTACTCCATATTCCTTATCACCTAGGATTTGAGATTCTGGATGATTTTTCTGAACATACCTTGATGGATTCTTTTCTGATGCTTCTGTACTATCACTTCCTTCTTCTAATGCTTCATTCATTCTTTCTTCAACATTCTTTTGGCTTGTTTTAGGATAATCTTCTTCATCTAATGGTGCTTCCCTTTTGGTACCTATGTATGCTTCATCAATCACAACGTCAATGAATTCAATTATCTTTTGAAGTTTTTAATTGTAGCATTTGTATCCTTTACTTCTATAAGAGTAACTAAGTAGAATTCCTTCATCTAGTCTAGCTTCAAACTTTCCAAGCTTATAATTATTATTCTTTATGTAACATTTACTCCCAAAGACTCTAAAATGCTTGACAGCTAGAGGATTATCGAACCAAAATTCAAAAGGAATTTTATCGTTGTTTACACATATATGAGCTTTGATGAGAATAGTTACCATTGTATGTGTTGCTTCACCCCAAAACGTATGAGGTGTCTCAGACTCATCATGGATGGCATGTGCCATTTTTTGAATTGTTCTGATCATTTTTTCTGCGACCCCATTTTGTTGAGGAGTCTTAACTATAGAGAATTGTCTCTCGATGCCATGTTGTTCACAAAAATTAAAAAATTCATCTGATATGAATTCTCCTCCCCGTCAAATCTAAGACATTTGATTTTTAAGTCTAACTCATTCTCTACTAAATCTTTGAAGACCTTAAATTTATCAAATGCTTCATCTTTATGTTTTAATAAACCAATCCAACACATTCTAGTAAATTCATAAATAAATAAGATGAAATATTGTTCATCTCTAGGTGACATTTTCCTCATTGGCTCACACAAATGAGTATGAATAAGTTCAAGTGGCTTACTTGCGGAACCTTATTTGGCATTGAATTATACCCTGGTTTTCTTACCAAATTGACATGATTTTGCATATAGTATTTTTTGGTAGAGAGATGTTGGGCAAATCACGAATTGCTCCTAGCTTGCTTTTCTTATGTAATTTAGTAAAGATTATATGTCCCGATGTTTTGTGCCACAACCAAATTTCTTCTACTTTGATTAAGTAACATTGTTCTAGATCACCTTCCAAGACATAAACATTACTTAGAGTTCTTGCTACTTTTATTATTTTTTGCCTTTATCAAGATTTCAAACCACACAATTCTTTGATCGGAAAACAAATGCATTCCCTTATTCACACATTTGGCTAAAACTTAACAAGTTATTCTTCAACCCATCAACAAATAAAACATTTCCAACTTTAACCTTTTCTTTTAGCAAAACAGTTCCTTTTCCTTTCATACCAACGGGTGAATTATTTCCAAAGGATACATTATTTTCTTTCTTTATCTCATTAAAAGACATAAACTTATCTTTATCACCTGTCATGTGTTTTGAGCATCCAATGTCAATGTACCACAAATTTTCTCGATTTCCTACATATAAAGCTAGATCATAGTTCTCATATTCAATGGTCCTTTTCTTCCATACCTTAGATGTTGTTTCCATTTTCTCATTTTGAGGTGTTGATCATCCTTTTCTCCTACATTCATATTATTTATGTCCAAAGTTAATTCAAAAAGAGCATTCAGTTTCATATTGAAGAGGAGAGAAAACATCATGAGATTATTTCTTTACCCCAAAGTCATTCTTTTGTTTTCTTTCTTCTCTAGTCATGACAGTTTTGTAAGCAACACATTAAGCAATCTTGTGACCAAAATTGTGACAAGAGAAACATTGTCCATTAAAGTAGAAGTATTTGGAAGTATAGTACCTTCTACTATTGTTTTCCTTTTGATTGGACTCGGAAGAATTTACTTGTGAATTATTTGGTCCTTTATTCTTTTGTTGTAGGTTGGAGTTTTGTTGATTTCTTGTTTTTACTACATTGAGATAACTTCATGTTTTTGTTCAAGGCTTTACAGCCTTTGATGTTTCTTCACTATATCCAAGACCTGTTTTTATAAGAGGAGATAATTTAACTTTGATGATTTCATCTAAGGTTTTATATTCTTTAGTAATTCTAAGATTAAGACTTTTTGTTTTCTTGAGTTCTTTCCTTATACTTACTATTTCACATTCTAGTTCTTCATTATGCTTTTCCTTTTCTATGATTTTTTTCTTCAAAATTTCTTCTGCTAATTTAGCTTCTTCTAAACAAATCTTAAGCTAAGTTATTTCTTCAACAAATTTATCTTTTTTCTTCTAGGGAATCCATGAAATTATCGTTAGAATCATTACTACTTCTATCTTCAAATGCCATAAGTAATTGATATTCTTGATCAGACTCAACATCTTCACCATTTGAAAGACCATCACTATCTTCATGTGTATAAAAAATTCTCTTGTTTTCAAACCTTCTTCTATTTATTTTTGTAGCTTCTTTCCCTTTTCCATGATTTTTTCTATATGGACACCTAGTAGTGTAATGACCAACTATGCCACAAGAAAAACACTTCAAGGGAAGCTTACCTATGAATATTCTAGTACCCACTTGGAGTTTCTTTATGAATTTTGCCTCTTGTTCTTCTAATACATAACCTTATTCTTCCTTTTATTTTCCTTTTGCAATAGCTTTGAATGCAACTTCTTTGATATTTGTGGGACCCACTTTTCTCATTTCATAATCTATTAGAATCCCATGAAGTTTTTCAATAGTAAGATTCTTCAAGTCCCGCATTTCTTATATGGGATAAACTTTTGAATCAAATTTGGGAGTTAGAGACCTTAATATTTTTACATCAAGTGATGATTCTTTTATTTCTTCACCAATATTTCTCATATAATTCATGATCTCATCTTCCCTAAGAAAGAAAGTTGCAATACTTTCACCATTGTGCGTTCACAGAGTTTGATATTGAATTCTAAGAGTTTGAAGTTTGGCACTTTTTACCTTAGTGTCACCTTCATATCTTTGGATGATCGTGTCCCATATAGCCTTTGTTGTATTCACCTACATGACTTAGACAAATTCTGATTCATCCAAGCTTCCTAATAGAGCGTTGAAATTTTTTTCGTTCATCTCATATATCTTCTTTTCTGCTTCATATGTGGGAATGGAGGATGGATATTGATAACCTCATTCAACTATTCCCCATAAATCTACTCCAAGTGACTGTAAATAATCTCTTTTCCTTACCTTCCATAAAACTAGATTGGTTCCATTGAGAAATGGTTGCCTAATAGATGTTCCCCCTCTTGATTTCTCCTCCTGATGAATATTCCTTCAAGCGATCAAGCTTCTTTCGAAGGACCTACTCTGATTCTAATCGTTGGGAAACAATAATGAGAGGGTGGGGGGGTGGAACATATTTTAAAACTCATTTAAACTTTTATTTTCATGTTTATATTTTTCTACGTGACTTTACTAAAATAAGCCTACGTATATACACGAATGTGATGTAGTCTACTACCGTATATCTATTAAAATTACTTTTCAGTTAATTCAACATCTCTTTAACTTGAACCAGTGTATTAGCCCCTCATTAAGCAGTAATAAAACAATAACCATGCACAGTAATAAAAAAATAAACCATTTCACATAAGCAACACACATGAACACCAAGATTTTTAGGTGGAAACCCAATGTGGGAAAATACCATCACTGTTATCGGCTCTATATTCTTTTATTACTAAGCAAATATTATTACAATATTGTACTTTCACAGACTCATACCATCATGCAAGCATCCACCTATCGAAGGCTACAACATTCTCTCATTTTCCAGTACCCATTGGAAGGGAGTTCCAACTGCCTCCACTAGCATGGACCACATATCATAAATTTTCATACTTGATCCACCTGATACAAAACATCAAATCTGTAGGCCATGTTTAATCAAATTTTCAGACTAGACCCACTACCATCAAATAATAAAACTAAAACACTTAATCACTATACCAACTGAGACCCAAATCAATATCAAACATCCAAAGTAGTTAGATCACTATAAACCCATTCACCAGAATACCAATCCACATAATGTTTATCATAGAAACTAGATTTTGTCACTACAAACCTTGATCAATAGAATATGAGAATATATATGCTACTTTTCTTTAGCATATCCATGTACATATGTGATTTTCATAAGCCACACCCACGTACAGATCTCAAAACCCTGAACCCTAAAACTGAATCACTGTTATTTTGAAACACACTATGAGTTAAACCATGAAAAATTGAATCATTTTGAAACTATCACAAAAATATCATAGGTCTTTAATCACATATAGCTAGCATCATCATCGCTTCTTCAATCAATCAATTCAACTTCAAAAATCATTATTAAACTCATATTATTAGGAAATAGTTCATTGACAGACATCAAAAACACAACAAGACTAATTATACTGATCAGAAACACTTTTCAGGAATGAAACCTATGTATAGATCTGAATAGATATGCAACTTACCAGTGTTAAACCTACATGTGTATGCGCCATTCAAGTAATCAAACCCGCATACAAATATGGTATTATTGGCACAATCCTTCACTGCACAACAAAACTTCATACATACCCAGATCTCGACATACACAAAATAATCACATGCCAAGACATTATCATCACAGATCAAATCAACCAATAAGCATATTATTCAATACATAGTCATTTCAAATCTATTGGTTCTGATCCATGATCATATTCTGGGTGCATACTTAGTTTCATTAATAACCCATCACATGCACACTTGCTTCGAATCTAACTATTCATAAAATATTCATCACTTGCGCACCTCAAACACTTTGATCTTCATCGCCTTATATATCTTCGCCCTTAGACAATACCATGGGTCAAAATCATACTAGTTCCAATGGTATTCTTGGACGGGATCAAATATTCATTGTTGGGCTCAATACCATAGGTCACTACCACGATAAATACCATTGGTATTTGGAATACCGTGGTGTAGAATATGCATGTTCATTTTCTTCTTCATACTCGTGTGTGTACATGGATTTTCTTCATAAACCCTATGTATACTTGACTTTGCTTCACCAAACCTACATATGTACACGACTTTGCTTCGTAGAACCTGCGTATACTTCTTCAAACTTCATCTTTATCATTCATTTTCCTTTGAGGTAATATTCCTTTTCTATCACATGTACACATATCCTATTGACATCTGCATCATGTATGTTTCCATCGAAGGACAACTCATTAAGTAGGTTTCCATCGAGGACAACACATTAGGCATAATTCCAACATAATGACCCCACCCTCTGCGATCTTTTGCTAATAAGGATAAGAAATTTCAACCAAGAAGCTAAAGATCTAATTCCTGCACTAGAGAAGAAAAAGGAGGATGGATTATTTGCCAATACCAACCATTCTAGGCACCACCTTCTAACTATGTCGATATATCAAATAGTGTGAATTTGCACTATCATGAAAGCTAGTTTTTGAGAGGATTAAATTAATTCCAAGATTGAAGGAGAGAATTCCTAAGAATGGAAGAACTCTGGATATTAATATCATTTCCATTTCCAAGAGTCCAAATGAGCTTCAATTTGATTAATGGGATATCAACAAAGATTATATCCAAATAGGAGAACCTCCCTTTATATGACTCCAAGCACTAGGAGGGACTTTGGGAAAGGAAGCAATCCAACTTAGAGGCCACTTGATGGGTGCCTTCACACCAATTGTTCCATGTATGTGTTTCATTGATGGTGTCCAACTCCACCATTTTTAGAATTTGGATTGTTTTTCTTGAAGTTCTCAAAATCTAATGTTAGCCTTCCCCTTCACTTCCATACTTTTTGAGTTAAAAATTTAACAATGTTAAATGTCCCTCCCATAGTTGAATGTTATATATTTTAAGAGGTTGATATTCTCCTTCAAATACTAATAACAATAAAAATTTGTTAAAAAAGTGGTTTTTTTTCACAATCCTATTAGTTTGAATTTGTATGAGTGTTATGGTGAAGGAAAAAAATAAAATTGAGACTCTTATTTCTATAAGATTCCTTAGTATTGTCAATCCTCTTATTACTCCACATGCATCTATAAATATTGATTAATAGCTTGTCCAACTGGTAGAGGCTATCACTAAAATCATCTCACTAAAATATTAGTTTATTGAATCATGAGAATAGAGGATTATCCTTTAGTTATGTGATTGTCGTATGACATGCTTTCTATCTGGAATTGTACTAGAATATCTTTCCCAAAACTCTACCACAAATGCTCGCATTCCTATTGTAAGCCTGATTTAGTAGGGTTTCCTAGTGATAAGATCCCAACAAACCCCTTCATCATTTTCATTTACTTGAACCCTTAATTTTTTATGCTTGTGTAATGTTTTCCTCGAGACATGGAGAAATTTTGACATTGTTTACAAATTTTTTTATCTTGATGTACTTGGTGCAATAATAGTAGTTATAATTTCCCTACGAGCTGCTCGAACATCAATTTTTCTTGATTTTCTAAACATAGAGAATTCCATTATATATTTTTATTGGCATTCATAAGTGTCTTCCTACTTTTAGCATCTTGGATACCTAAGATACTTGTGGCGTGTTTTGGTTTCTTATGTTTCATCAAACCATGTACTATATGAGTTTATGTAACAACTGAATGTTTCTCAAAATATCATGAAATGATGTTACTGACATGCTCTTTAAATGTGTGAGTTTGGATAGACTCCCCGGGGTCCTCTACTGTGATTGTGTCCAATTTTTTTGCAGATCTTCCACCCCTTTCCAAACCACTGCAACTCCCCATTGTCCTATCAACTTGAGAGGGAAAAAGTCATTCTTATGGGGGTTTATCAGCTTGATAGGGAACATCTTGTTCGTCTAGTGATTGATCAACTTGATAGGGAACAACTTGTTCCTCTAGTGGTTTATCAGCTTGATAGGGCACATCATGTTCATCATCTGGTTGATCAGCTTGATATGGAGCATCGTGTTCATCATATGGTTGATCAACTTGATAGGACACATCTTATTCATCAATGGCTAATTAAATTAATAAGGAATATCTTGTACATCATGTGGTTGATCATATTGATAGGAAACATCTTGATCCTCACGTGGCTAATTTATTTCCATTCGTGCACAGTGGAATACAAATTATACTTGTAAGTCTTGAGTGAATCATAATTATTTAGTAGTAGATCTACACATTTTTATTTAAGAAATCACCATAGGTGCAAGGTCATAATATGATAGGAATGGTATTCCCCATGTTTTCCTTTGAATTTAAGGATATCTAATGGAAAATTGGTTGGCATGGGGGGCCATTACTAATTGTGTGTATATAAGCTCAAAATGTTGGGCCATTACTGGCAAAAGAGATTTCAAAATTAAATCAAGTCAGAGGTCCTCTGTTACATTCACTTTACAAAGTCTATGGCGCTTTCAACACTCATGGACATGGTTTAAAATGTGTGTGGAGGTTGTTTTCAAAAGGTGTGTTAACAGGTCCATCTCGGTGTCATGACGAACTAGGAGCTGAAAGAAAGTGAGAAATGATCTAGAAGATTTAAGGAAGCTAAAAATGTGATTAGGTTGGTATTTTAAATCGTAAAATGACTTTGAAATGCAATGTGCAATGGAGTCCCTTGTCGGATGTATGAGTGGGACTATCTGGAGGGGTAATATGTGGACTCCCCTAATGGGTGGTAAAAGGAGTACCTTAAGGGGGAGGCATATTGATCAAGGTGGCACCAAGAAAGCCCAAGTCAATCAAGCTAGATGTTTTCTTCCTTGTGTGTCGAAATAATGAGAGACCTGACACACCTCCTAGTAATGTGGGCATGTTTTCAATGTGTATAGAGTGATTTGTGACTCTTAGGTCTCCTATGGTGCCCCAAAAAGTGTGTGTTACTTATATATGGGGGTGGGGGATTTTCTAGAAAACCAAATGAATCACATACATAAAACAAAGCGAAAAATAAATGGTTAATTTTCCCTTTATCTAACTAATACATGAAAAAATCAACAAAAAGGGTTTTGTTAGGTTTTGTGTAGGATAAAAAGTATCGTATAAAGACCCAAACATCCTTTCCACTCAAATAGTAACTAGTCCTTGAGAATATTTCGTAGTAGAATGTTGGAGCCACATCTCGAAAGTACTAGTGACATTTCCAACAACCATGAACCAACTAAGGTAAGGGAGGGTTATATGAGGGGTACTGGTACTAGATCTTGAAAGAAACAACAATGCTTCGAACAACTTGATCAAGATCACCTTAGGTCCTCATTCTCCTCCAGCTCAACCTATAGGGAAATATTCCCTAATATTTGGTCACTAAGTTACCCGCATCCAGTGGGAGTGGATGAATCTCGGCTTTTGGTTGTCAATTTTGGACCTGGAACACCTACCACGTGTTGGGAGACAACATGAAGGTTCGTGATAATCCACGAATTAAGCCTTACCCTCTTTATGGGTCTCTTTCCATGTACTCTATTTGTCACTAGATGATGCAAGATTTTAATCTCCCTAAAAGACAACTTTCTATGTTTCAATATGATAAAACAACTATGATGACTTACATGCTTTGTACCCCCATGGTCCTAACCTAAACAAAAAATTGTGCGGTGGCCTCTGTGGGGAATTTAGTGTGCTCATGTGAAGGTTGTTTTTAGAGAGGCTTTGCTTTACTTAGGGTGTGAAACAACATATATAAGCTCAAAGAAACTGATTACAAAGATTTCGGATAGATGATAGACTTTATACAAAGTTTAAGTGAGCTCAGTGTGTGGGGTGAATGTGTGTGCAAGTCAAATTGTGAGCATACAAAGTGTGAATTGAAGTGGATATGTGGTGATCTTTTTACAATTACGCTAATTAAACTATATGTTGCTTGTTCCTTACAATAGAAGAAATGATATGTGGATGATTGACCACTTACTTCTTTCCTAATTATACTATGTGAGCTAAATCTTCCGAAAGATTATACTATGTGTGAATTACATAACTTGATTTAACTAAATCTTTCAAAAGAATACTTCAAATTATATATGTAGACATACTAATAATAACTAAATTAATATATGCATTTTCTTAAAACATAATTATTGTGAATAATAAATAACCTATATAACATCTAATTACATGACTTTCTTTAAAAAGTTAGTTTCTTAATTTTAAAATTGTCATTTGAATTTAGTGTTTATAGGTTTTAAAATTTAATTGATTTTATATAAATTATTTTTATTTTATCAAATGTTTAATTATATATATTTAATAGTGATTTTTATTTATTACTAAATAAAATTTGTATTATAATTATTATTTTGACTAATTTTATTAAATAAATTGATCATCCCAAATAACAATTTAGATATTTGTTATTTATTCTTTCCTACTAATAATAACAAAATGCAAGTATGGGGACTAAATCAATGAAAATCCTATCAAGCAAGTTATTAAAAAAAAACATAAGTATTCATGAAGATGATGGACAACATGTTCATTTTCATAAAATTATGATTATAAGAAGTGATTAAGAAGCAAGTTATTAAAAAAAAACATAAGTATTCATGAAGATGATGGACAACATGTTCATTTTCATAAAATTATGATTATAAGAAGTGATTAAGAAATACTTGTGATGATTTATTAAACTGAGAATAACAAAATAATGTATTTACTAGTTAAAATTATTTTTATTTTTAAGGAAAATGTATTTATGTCCATATGATGTACATGAGAAGTGTTGTTTTTAATTAATATTTTTTTTAATCTAATCTATGTATATTTATCTATTATCTTAGTTAATGGTTAATAATGTATTAATGTGATATAAGTTCAAAAATTAATAATTTAATGGATAATAGAACTACATTAAGTTAGGAGTTAAGCTAATTTATAGAATATACTAAAAGAAGAAAAAAGTTAGATTGAAAGTTAATATTTAAAGGAAACAATATTAATGAATTCTATGTCAAAGATATATTTTAGTACTTGTGTGAAACATTTTAAGTGGGTTAAGTTCTAAGTTATTAACAATTAATGGAGGGTTAGAGCTCAATTTAAGTGTTATGGCTTATGACATTTGGAGAAAATGGATTAGTAAATATATAGATGTTGTGAATTAGTTGTGAGTAGAATGCAAGTTACATATATTAATTAGTCACTACATAAGTTTTGGACTACACTAAAGGTTTTATATTGTGGATCAATAGTTAGTGTGCAATTATTAGATATGGGTTATACATTATGCCTAGTAAATATGAAATAATTTTCAAGAGCTATTCAAGCAATAATTTGGAAAATTTGAAGTAATTATTTGGTCTTCTAATGACAAATCCACAACATTAAACAACTTGTATGGTATCAAATCATTGTGAGGAGAACAAAATTCACTATCAGTATTAACTAAGTATTTTGTTGGATAATTTATGTAACTATTTCTATTAAAATATATATATAAATTAGTCTATATGACCTATCTACCCTAGAGTATCATCTAATTTTGTTTAAGAAAACATGTCAACAACATATGTACAAGATCCCTTAAAGCATTGATATATATAAAGCAAAAATACAAGTTTAATACTTAAGGTAAATATCATAAGCTCCATAGCATAATAATTAATAATGAAATCAAGATTTAAATCAGAAGAAACAAAACTTGAAAACTATAAACATGGCTAGAAGCATGAGACAAAATGGGGGCGTAATGAGAAACCAATGAAAAAGAAAGAACATCATAGAAATTGAAAGAAGATGAAATAATGGGTTGAATTTTTTCACTTGTGGTATCAACGATACTTTTCATAGAATAAATTTATATGAAATCTATAAGAAATTAACAACGATCTTAATTGTTAAAACTATTTTAAATGAAAATAATAATAAAAGTAATATTCAAATGAGTTTAGGATGTTTACTAAATTTACCATAAAACAATAGTAAGAAGGCAATGAATATTATGCAAATAACTATTAATATTATATAAATAATGAATATTGTGTATAATATTCATTGTAAATAATATATTATTTTGAAGACGGTATATTGTAAATAATAATAATATTCATGTAAATAATATATGGAATATTGCCATGAATTGTAATGGTTTTATTTGGTTAAATCAAATCCTTAGTTTTTGTGGGTTATCCTAAATCATTATAGTAAGAAGGTGTTTCACAATTTGCATGAATTCATGTAGTTTGATGAAATTCCAACGATCCATTAATCACACCATGTGCTTTTTCTCCATTATTTTCTTGTTTTGAATCATATGTTCTAATGCATGCTAATTTGATGAAATTTCAACGATCCATTAATCACACCATGTGATTTTTCTCCATTATTTTCTTTTTTTGAATGATATTTTCTAATGCATGCTAATATGGAGAAGGTAATATGAGAAGTAAGACAACTTAAATTACCTATATTTTCATGAAATTGCTAAATTGCATAATATTGTTGTTCTCTTATTGTTTTTCCTTTTTTCTCATCCTTTCTTTACCTATTTCTCACACTTCCTCTTTGCTTTTCACTCTATTTTCTTTTCGAGATCACAATTTCCAATTCCCCATGTTTGTTGTGAATTCTTGTATATTTTCCACATTATGTTATTTTCTTATGAATTATGTTTTGTTGTTATTTATTTAGTCATGCAAAATTCGAATTTGTAATTTATTTTTTTGAGTGACAGAAGGAGCTCGATCAAGCTCCTAATCCCATCACTTCTCATAAATACTATAAATAATAGTTGGTGGTTGATAGGTGGGAGTTATGTTTCCAGGGGCTCAATTGAGCCATAATCTCGGTTGAGCTCTATGGCTTCATTGAGCTATAAGCTCGATCGAGCACCTGATTAACCATGTTAATAGCTTGATCAATGGTTTCTTAAACCTTCGATCGAGCTATTTGAATTATATATTTCAAGTGCTCGATCAAGCTCCTAAGGTCCTTAAAAAATATATATTTAAACCCTATTCTAAATATTTCTCTACCACAACATTTTGTACCCTAGCGGACTTAATGTAGAATTTGTCCATAGATAGAATAGTTTATAAAGTTGGATCCGCGAAGGAATTCTCTATTAAATGGCATATGAGTTTTGATATTTTCGGCTTCATGTGATATTTTTCATTTGAAAGTTTTTTTGACAGTTTCAAAGGGGTTGAATAAATTCAATAACATATAAGATACAAAATGAAAAAAACAAAATCTATAAATACTAGCCTCTTCATTTACAAGTCCTCTTCAAAAGGGTACTCTTGGTTTTTAAATTTATTTAAAGAGTAGAAAAAAATCTTATGTGAACAGAGATGTCTAAAAAATGCATTTGTAATATTAATTTGCCAACTTCGAAAAATAATAAAAAAGTGTAATTTTGTATAGAAAAGTAAATTTTTAATATGCATACCCTAGTTCCCTCTATGTAGATCATACTCATACATATATTTTTTTCAGAAATTACACATTTTAGACTAAGTTATGCTACATGAACACACACATACTTGTTAAGATGTTTGAAAATTTGCATGGCAAGCATTTCATTTAATGGGAAATTGAAAAATTATATGACATTAATATTTTTTGCAAAAATATCATTACGACAAAAAGATAATTCTCCACAAATTGTCTTTTTACTCTGAATCAAAATTCACAATGGTTATATTAATTATGAGAGCTTCACTTTGATAAAAAAGTAAATTTTTAAATTTCATTGTCAAATTTGGCCTTAAAGTGTAACCCATCTTCATCCATTCACCCGATCCAACAAATCTGACCAAAATGTGATTTTTTTGTCATATGGGCCATAACAATTAATGAGAGATAGATTCATCCATAGGGGAGAACTAACCCTTCCATTAAAATTCCACCCTCACAGACAAAGCAATTAAAATAACTAGTCGAGGGGGACCAACTTGACCATATTAGACCACTTGAATTCCCACTAGGATCAGTAGAGAAGGAATTCCACCCCACCAACAAGTTGGATAAATATTCAACAACCTTCAAGCCTACACAGATAGTCCCTTGCAAGAGAATGACATCTGGATTATGAACAAATAATAAATTCTTAGGAGCATTCATCTTAAGGGAGCCCCCCTAACCCCTTGACATTCAAGGACAAGATCTTCATTAGGTAATGTTTGGAGCAAGGCATTCTACTCTAAGGGGCCTAAAAAAGGGTTGGGAGTATGATTTCAACCTTCGAGAATAAACCATATCCTTTTTCTTTGGATCCCTTCCCCTACTTTCGAGAGGAATGCAGGTTCAATCGATCCCTTCTATAGGACTTATTTTAAAAGCACAGGGTTTTAAATTATGATAAACCATCCTCAATCCCTTAGCTTCCATAGAAGAAAGTAAATTTAGAAAAGTTCCACGAGACAAAGAAGACTCGGATAAACCACCTTTAGGTTGTTTTTTCTTAAGAGAATCTCATTTCATCTTGGCTTCCAAAACCTTGAAAATATGACTCTTACTGATGCACGATAATTCCTCCTTATCCTCACTTTTATTTTCCATAATTGACACTAAAGAGGATAGTATTTCCAATATTTCCCTCAAATCTGATGATAAAGAATTCTAAAGTTCTCCTTCACCAATCTTCCCATTACGATTGTTTTGTTTAGCACCCTTAGATCCATACCCCATATCCTCAACATCATTGTCTACTAATGGATCCTTTATGCTCATCTCCAAAGAATCACTGACCCGAATTTTTACATCACCCAGATAAAAAAGGCATGCCCTAATAGTCCATGGGTTGCACAAAAGTATATTCCCCCCATTTCAAAACCACAATTTCTACCAGACCTTTCAATATATCAACTTCAAGAAGCACCTGAGCTACTCGTTAGTATTCTTGAATAAATTGCACTTCATGAAAAACCAAGTTGATTCCAACTAAATTCCCAATAGCCCTTAGGTATTTAGCATTACAACATTATGGCAACACATATGGAAAAAGAAGCCAAACATTCCAAATCGAAAAGGCTTTGTGCTATAGATTGAAGCTAGGGTACCAGCTTCTAAGAATAAGGCTTGTCTCCCCCCACATCCAAAAACCCTTCAAGATTACCTTTGCATCCATTTTTGAACAAAATATAAAAAGAATCCAGTGCATTAGGAGGATGTGAAAAGGTGAAAAATAACCCAATCTAGGGACCCAAAATTTTCCCAACCATTCTCCCAAACATTTCATATTAAATTTCTTGTCCAAAGATCTACCAATGAGACTAGCCTTAGACAAAACCAAGGAAAAATCAACAGAAAGAGAAAACCCTAGCATACATTCAAACCTTCCTTCTCGAGTCCCCAAAAACAACAAGTTTTCCTTCACCAATGGTTTTTTTTTAGCTACCGCAACTGCATCTTGGTCCCCTTCCTTAACAACCTTAGCCTCCTTAGGGATCAAAGTGCAACTCTGCAGAAACCCTACACTACATGCTTCCTTCCCTGAAAATCCATTTACTAACTTTTTCCCTAAGGACTTGTCATTTTCAATGCAATTAGACTTAGGGATAAGGTCATGGCTTTCGTTTGACCTACTCCCTAATTCCAATCTTCCACGTGGATCATAACCCTTGTGCCTACCATCACCTATGCCTTTTCTCAAATGCTCTTGCTTGAGAATCTTAATATACTCCTTGTCACTTTTTAAAGGACTTTTGACATTCCAAATTCCATCATTCTACAGCTCAACCTCCCAATTGTACTTGACATCAAGGGTCATCACATCTTCTAGAGACATAATAGTAGAATCGTTGATTACTTGGGTTTTTTCTCGCTATGAACCCTGGCGACTGCTTAGTGGAGATGTTTGCACATTGTAGAAAACACACACACACAAAGGGTAGATCTAGAATTGTTGAAAATTGTCACTTGAGACAATAGGCTTTAGAGATGCAACTAAGCCAGGAGAAATGGTGTGGGCTTCTGAATCATCGATTATAGGGGTTAAGCTTGCTACCACCTCCTTCAAAACCCTAGATGCTTTGCCTTCAAAGCTCATAGCGTCAATTTTGCGAACATGAGGATTTTTTACACAAGGAGAACGTTGGCTACTCATTTATGAATGTGTTCCCAACGGTTCCCACGACACCCATTGTTTCTCTGCCAACACCCAGCTTGACTAGAGGAAGCGATACCAGATTGAGTCAATTGAGTGTAACTTGAGTGATTGGGTGAAATAGTTGTTATCTTCCCCACCTAGGTTCAAGTTTTGTAAGTTTAAATGCTTATGGTATGGAATATAATAACTATGTTGTACTCTTAAGTGAGTCTATACTTAACGGATTCATCTAGTACTAGCGACCTCTTGCTTGCTTCGAGCTAAAAAAGAAGCTCAAGCTCATTTTCTTCCATAAAGAAAACCGTACTAAGGACCTCTCTCTTGCTTCAGGCTAAAAAAGAAACTCAAGCTCACTTTCTTCCTTAAAAAAACCGTACTAGCAATCTCTCTCAAGCTCACTTTCTTCCTTGAAAAAAGCCATCCTAGCAATCTCTATGCTACTTCGATCTCAAAAAAAAACTCATTCATTGAAAAAAAAAAAACCAATGCATAACATTATTTTATATATGTTCATTTTATTTGTATAAAATTTTAATTTGATATACAAACAATGCTTATGCTATCCGGCTAAACTTGGATTCTAGCCTCAATAAATCAAATGGCGTTATGATTTTTAATTTTATTTATTAATTTTTAAATTAAAAAAAAGAATGATATAACTTTTACATTAGAACTTTATTGTTACCCAACCAAACTTGGGCTCAATGCTTCTGCGATCTTACCAAATTTGAACTTTAGTGTCAATAATTCAAATGACATTATAATTTCAATTTTATATATATATTACATTAAAACTTTATTGTTAC